>VWPW01013353.1:305229-323360 GCA_013389825.1 Crypturellus undulatus
TGGTAGGAGAGAAGGATGATGGCTGAGTGAGAATGAAGATATAAGTGAGTGAGAGAAAGAAGAAGAGAGGGGAGGGGAAAAGGAAGGAAGGAAGGAAGGAAGGAAGGAAGGAAGGAAGGAAGATCTGGATCTGAGAATCCCATATTTTCAGTCTTCTGGGTGTATTCTCAGTTTAAAGAAAAACTGAAACAGGAGAAGGAAATCTGAAGAGAAAAACTTTCCCTACCCGGTATTTATCCACTGGCTTCAGCTGTGGTTACCAGAGTAGCGCCTTCCATAAAATAGTAAAACTTTTACTTGTTTCCAGGAAAATAATTCTGTTCAGTTACATGTTTAATTACATAATTTATGCATCATAAAAAAAATGTAAATGTAGGGCAACATTGGTAAAATCCATCCTTTGAAGAAATGCCAAGAGAGAAATGATTTGATTTTCATATTATTTCTCCAATTAAACCCTTCATTCCTCACTGTGTGGCAGATAGCATAATGATCTAGGTATAAATAACAGTAATAGCAATTGCATGGCATGAACAGCTCTGCCGTGCAGATTGTTTTATGTTTGTTTGTTTGTTTGTTTTTCTTTTCCCCTTAGGGGAAATGTAGGAACTGCAGCAAGCAGCAAAAGAAAAGAAAAAGGTGTATTAAGTATAGGTATTGTATCAACTCCCAGCTATTTATGAGCTGAGCTAACTACAAAGGTTCTGTTCTTACACCTTGCAGTGCACACAGCACTGCAATTCTGAGCACAAGTCTGGGAAAGAACTTAGCTCCTTCACTTTAGGAATGCAAACAGCTGTGTCACTATTTTGTAAATTTGCATAGGGAACACTTGTACCCATGAAGACCAGCTCTTGCTTTCCTTGCTGCACAATAAACACCACGCAGGCTTTCTTCCTTTTCCCCATCAGCATGTGCCCTTTACTTCAGAGGACAGGCAGTGATGTTCCCACTTTCTAGCTGAGCTTTCTTCCTAAAAGGTGCCAGCTGCCCACGCTGGGATCCTATCAGCAGCAGCAGTGAGAGGTGCCTGGAAGGATACCTTGCCTTGTACCACAGGGCCTGGGTGCAGCTGGGTGCTCTGTGAGATGCTGCCTCCTCATTTTAACACCTCTCCTTCGTGCTTCATGCATCCCCCTCACTGGAGCCCCCGACTTGCTGAGCCCTGGTATCAGAGGAGATGTGCTGCCAGTCAGCATGGACAGAATTAGGTTCCTTCCGAGGCTGCTTCCAGCCAGAGGGATTCACTGTAGCGCAGCAAGAGGCCTGGCACTCAGCATACATGTAAATCCTCTCAGATTGTGGCAGGGAAGCTCAGACTGAGCAAGAGACAACAGTCTCTGAAAGCCTCGTGCCTGTAAACATTGGCTGAGAGTATGGGCACTTCCAATATGCAATGAAATACGAGTAGGGTGCACACTCACTGAGGCCCCGCACTGCTGAGAGCTGCAGCAGAGATGAGCGGGTTAAACCAAGATGCAGGAGAGAGTTGGCATGACGACTGCACAAGTCTTCTATGTGGCCTGTGCAATAACTAATCATTACACAGTAAAGCATAATAATTACTTCTTAATGCTGCAGTGCAGAAACTAGCTTCATGGCAGAGCACAGGAGGCTGAGGCGCTGGAGTGCTTCTGAGGGCAAAAAAATAAACAAATTGTTGTGATCCCTACTGAACAGACCTTACTGGACCTTCGAAATAAGTAGGTGATTTCTCGTTATTTAGTTATTATCCCTTTCCTGCCTATATGCTCAGCTGTAACCATTTCTTCATTCCTGGCTAACGTGCTTTTAGTTCTCCTTCTTGGTTTAGTGAAGCAATGAGATGCAATAAACAATATGTTGGTGCTCAGTTCTTGTCATTTGAAAAAAAAAATGAAAGAGAAAGAAAAAAAAAAGAAACAGGAGAGCTCTCCTGGATTTTTCTCTTTGCTGTCACTGCTGCGTTGCATTACAAATGCTACCAGTGAGCCAGGAAACAAGCTCACCCAGTACCTCTTCATGCCCTCATGAAAGAAATGAAAGAAAGGGATGAATATATCTTTTCTTATTCTGTTCACCCTAGTTTGAAAAAAAAAATGCTATTTTTTTTGCCCGCTAAGACATGCAATCACGGATCTATGCTCTTCTCACACAGTCAAACTTGGCATATAAAACATATCAGAAAATAAAAGGTAGGCTTTTCCCCTTTGCTGTGGTGCTGCAGGTACTTATTACACTATCATCCTTAGCATAGCATCATTGCAGCCTCAGCTGGTGTTGTCTGCTGACCGGCAGCAGAGAAAGGTGATGCTTCGACCACTCTTTAAAACAGCAACAACAAAATGGGAATAGGGTTGGCAGTCATCCAAGTCGCAGGCAGGAAAGCCCCTATAAATTTTCAGAGAGGAAAAAGACAGCCTATGAAACAGATTACATAGGAAAGGATGAGCCAGAACAACTCCCCAGGCTCAAAAAGCCTGAGGCAAGAGCAAATCTTAAAAAAAAATGCACCCTTTGCTGAGAGCAGCCTGAGTCTATGCCTCTCCCTGAGCAACAGCAAATTGAATCAAGGACATCACATCTCTCCTTTTGCAGCTACTGAAGAAATCCGTCAGCTCTAGAGAAGTCCATGGGGAAATCCTGCTGACTTCTCGGATGCCAAAATGTCATCTTGTCACGTCTTGCCTTCCATACTGAGTATATAATGCTATTGGTGTTTTGTGTGGCCAAGGACTTTCTATCCGCAGTTCCACATCCTGCCGTCCCTTCTCCCTCAAGCTACTGGAGGAGTTTTCAGAACCTGTGGGCCTTCTCTCCTTGGAGAAGGCTTTTACCCTCATGGCTCTTGTGCTCCTGTTCTTGCACTTTTCTTGCACCTGCATGTTCCCATAGTCTTGCCACAGCGGGCTCTCATAAGCAGTAATTGCCACCAACAGGGGAATCATCCCTTCTCTCATCTCTTTGGTTGCAGCTTTTGGGTTTATGCAAGGGGGCACAATAATGTACATGTAGCACAACCATGCAGCCTCTATCTGTGTATGCCCCTATTTGTGCTAGTGTTGTAAACAGCGCTGCTGAATGGAGATTTCAGTGAGTCCTCAAACTTAGTGCTCAAACTTAGTTAACTCAGTAGAAAAATATTATGTGGGGAACCAGTTGCTGCACAACAGAGGATGCCCAGGAGAAGAGACCTAGGAAGAACCTCTTACTGGTTGGCTGCCCAGCAGAGTTTTCCCTTATCCTTCTCTTCTCTTTATTTTTATTTTTCCGTAGAAATAGCTTTCACCGCAAGAGCCAATATTGGCCATCAGTGGTGGATCCAACTAGTAAATCTTCATGCATGATCTGTGTACATGCATCATCCTTTGTGCACACTAGTGCACTAGTGGGAGGGAGGGATTTCTAATGTATACTAATATGTGCTTTGTATACATATCACTACATCTATCATTTTTGCTGAAATGGGTCAGAAAAACTAAAATAATCCTCTTTGCTGATAGATCAGGAGAAATGATAAGTAAGAACTGAGAAAAAATGCTAAACAACTGGGAACAGTACTTCCCTAGCTGGCCATGGTAAACAAAAATGCATATCCCCAATCTTAACTTCTTTGCTTTGGCCTCTTTTCAGTATCATTTTGAGAATGTCATCCAAATATTTGTCAAGAGAAGAGCGGCAACGCACAGGAGCCTGCCATAATGTTTTACCAAATACCTGCGAAGTCCTCTGCCAGTTTCTAAAACCCACAAACTCTGCTTCCAGAACACATTGCTAATTTATGTGGTACAGGCCTGGCTCTCCTTTGCCTTCCACATTATGTAGTCATCTATATGTACGCATATAAAAAAGCTTGGAAACATAGCCCAAGTAGAACAGCAGCTTTATACAGTCCTGTGGATAGCAGGAAAAGTAATTATGCTCCAGGTAGAATGGAGCCGAGTCCACATTTTTCTTAAGAATTATTTTGTTTTGCTTGTTAAGGAGTTTGGCTTAGAGTTAACAATATTGTACCCAAACTTGGATTTCTAAAGCCATACTCAAAAATCCATAATAACAGCTTGATTTTCAAATAAAGAGAGCATCCGGAAATCTCTTTTACAGTTAGTCAACAGAAAATATGGGGGCTTTAGCTATTATAAGCTTGGAAACCTAATTTTAACTTTACTGTTGTGTGGATTTCATAATAAACAAAAAACCTAACTTCTGCTCATTTCAAGGCTTTTCAACTCACCTCTAAGTTTGTGTCTTTAAATCATCATTACTTATAGCACAGAGCAATCCTGCATAGGTGGAAGGATCGTGCTGCGATTCCCACAGGACCGTGTTCATAATGGTAAACCTTTGAAGTAGAGAGCTTTCCAGTAACCCCCACACCCCTTCGCTTACTCGCACAAAAGACTTCAGCAAAGCCGAGTTCATTGTCAGGATGCACCTTAGTTTTCTATCTCATAAACTTCATATTTTTTCTAAAACGCACTAGTTCAAGGGTTATCTTCTAAATTCTGATACAACCCAAGAAATGATAAAGATCTTAGACAATGCTGTGATTTGAGAGCCTTCGAGTGAAAAGTAGGAAGAATTAATCATCTCTTTCTCTGTATTTGAGCAGGGCAGGTCTCCTCCAAGAAGGCAGAGAACTGTACACATGCAACTGCTGAGGAAGGCTTTCTCCTATCATATTTACAGGGATGCAAATGTCTCTCTCAACGTCTGTCATATTCTTTCTCCACTTTGGCATATAAAGGCTGTTTGTTCCAGTTCACTCACTGGAAGCAAAAGACTAATGAAAAGAGAGTCTAAAGGCAGGGCTATCACCCCGTTCCCTTCTAAACCCACTGTTCCCTTGTGCAGACCCATAAAGGGAATGCAAAGGTGTGAAGCTGAAAGATCAGCGATTATGCAAGGAGGTTACTCCAGACACTGGGAGTTGCAGACAGTGGGACAGAAAAGCACATTTGGTAGCTGGCAACAACATCTACCTGAAAGCCACATGCACAGTAAAATTCCCTCACTATTACAATGAATATGTAAAACATAGAATCATTGAATTTATTTGCAAGAGGTTTTCCTGAGAAGTCAGGAGTGAATTAAACAGCTTTAGAAAGTGTCTAATTAGCGTTTGATTAGAGTCTAGTCAGAATTTGCAAAAATTTCATAGTAAGCAACAAACACAAAACATATTTGGCATTACCCAAAGAAGGTGGCTCTCTGGCAACTCTTAAGTGAGGCTCTGAACGTATGAACAGATGTATTTAAGCCATTCACCAACTAGCCAGTCTCAAAAGTAGAAGTAGCAAAGAGCAAATGAGGGGAGTAGGGGCATGGTTGTACTGCTCCAGGAAACTCTTCTTAGGATGAAGGAATTCAAGGTGTGGGACGTTCCTCACCCCTGATCTTTTGCATTGAAAAAAAGGATTTTTTTTCCACAGTTTTGTCTGATTTAATCGTTTTTACCCATTTACATTTTTGACATCCAAAACATGTCCTAAGGCGATGAGTACCCTGTTTAACTGCACAGTGATTTTTATATTAATGCCTACTAATAACCTATGGATCTCATGAAAAAACAAAACAAAACAAAACAAACACCTCTATTCACCTTTTTGATGTCTATCATAGCTATTTAGATCTACCTGTATTCCTCTTCACTCATAGCATTTTGAGGATGAGGAGTCCTACTCTAACATCTCCTCTCTGGAAGCCCAATAACTCCCACCATCTTTGTCACCTTCCTTTGTACTTTTTTTTCTGGTTCATCTCTAACTTTTGGGGATTAGCATGGGCCGAACTTAACTCAGTATTTAAGCAGATCTATCACGTACAGATTTTAGATACAGGCTGCTGAGAAGTGTCCCATTTAGAGCTACCTGTGTGAACGGAAAAGTTCTTACTGACTACAGAAAGAAAAGATCAGGTCCATATTATAAGATAATTCTTCTATGGAATAAAAAGCAGACAATGTCTGAAAGATGCTAGATCTTTCGATTCTTTTCATGGTGGCCCAAATTGTGTTCAGGGCATGACAGAACTGATGCCAAAGACTTTAAAAGGGAAGAGTAGACAAAGCACATAAGAAAGTGAATATTTTTTACTACGGTTCCAATTTAAGAAGCTGAAGTACTGGCTGGGCTTGCCAGAGGCCACATCAGGAATCTGTGGTAGAACTACAAATTCAGTCTATATCACCAGTGTCCTAAACACGTAACTTAAAAAAAATTATTCCTCATCTTTTTAGTTGTGTTTAGTATATTCCCATCTTCCACTCTGATTTTTAGTATGCTTTAAAGAAAATAATGTGGCATATTGCCAAATTCACTATTATGAAACAGGACAACTCTTGACTTATCTAGGATTTTCAAAGCCAGACATTTTTCAGTTGCCTATGTTTCAAAGTAGAAAATAAACAGTATTACTCTTTCTTGAAGAGACCAAGAGAGAATTTCAAGCTTTCTTCATACAAATCAAAGCAAATTGTTTTCTTCCTTTGTTTTCCTTACTTACTTCTTTCCAATTGTGTATTTTTTCAGTTTTTTTCCTTTACTGAATCACATTGCAAAATGAATAATAACACTATGATATTTCTCTCAGGGAACTGCTTCTGATGTCAAAACCTTTCAGTAAAGACCTCTACATTTACTCCCAGAGGATAAGATTGTGAAAATGACTTGCAGATATCGAACAGACATTTTTAATGAGAATTTAACAGTGAGGTTTTCATATGATCTTTCCTTTTAATGGCAGCTAAGTGTGCTGGCTATCATAAATGTCAAAAGCAAAATGGTAGCTTGTATTACCTTCCTTTTTCCGTGCTTTTCCTTGTATTTAAGAACTTCGTATGTTTGGTCAAAGGAAAAAACCTTACAAGTAACATGCCCCATACATATATCCACTGCTAGGACTCAAGGTCAGGTCTGAGAAGACCTGACATTGTCAGGTTAAATATAGCATGTTGTTTGGCAATGGCTTCTCCTTTCCTGTCATTAATGTTCTGACAGCTTTCATCAGCTGAGAATTCACTGCTAGAAAAGTGAAACTGGTGAGGGTGAAAGATACCAGTAACGGACTGGAAGATGAAAGTTTTCAACCGATCCTCATCATGGAATAACAAACAGTAGGAAAAACAACATCTCCCAGATTAGTAGTCCCCTTCTTTGAAAAACTATTCTTTCCCTAACATTCATCCGGAGTAACAGCTCAAAGTGGGACAAATTGTTCATATGTTTATTCGATACAAAGCCCCTTCGTGACGTTCCCAGCACCAGCCCTGAACTGTCTTCATTTTCCACCATGCATTAATTTACAGCCATGCACTATTATGTATAAAACAGTGAACTGAGTTTTCCCATCATGGATGAATGCTGATAGACACATTGGAAAATCAGTCTCTAAAGCAATCATTTTTAAAAACACCACCCAGCATTGGTATGAAGTGTGAAGCACTACTCTCATTCGACCACAGCGATGATGATGGAAATCCTCAAGTAACCCTCTGTAGAGGTGGAGGAAAAAAAGTATACCCTCTCTGTCCACATACAGATACTGCCTCATCCATATTCCCTGCTTTCTTAATGGACTATCTTTGTTTTGCATAAAAAAATGAATGCTAGAACAGGAGCACCACCAGTAAGATCACATAGCCTTTTTGAACAACGCTGACATAGCAAATGATCTGAGTGAGGTCATGGCCTCACAAAACTTGCTTTGGGAATTTTGCTCCTCCTGCTTAACGCTGACTAAGATGAGAATGCAGAAAACTGAATACAGCCCCAGAACCAGCCCCAGACATTTAACATTACTTTAAATTTCTTTCTTTAGTTTCTTTTTTTTTTTTTTTTTTTCAAAAAGGCACAGAATATGAGATCTACTTTCCTCCATGTAAAACTATCCTTGTTAGTCATTTTATTCTTTTAATCTTCACCATAATCTGGGGAAGCTGAGGGCTTCAGTATCTCCTTGTTGGAGGGATTTTGAACATTTTAGCTTATCCTCTCTTCTGAACAGAAAGTTTTTTTAATAATTGGTGCCAAAGCCTCAGTTTTCCAAAATCCAGTGCAATGAAAGCTCTTGTGGATAGAATATATATGCTCTGGCATTAATATGGCAGATCCACAAGAGAACTTCAATACTTGGCAAACTGCACTAAGTGAATGCTGCATTGTCATGAGAACAGGAAGGACAAACTACTCTCCTCTCTTTAGAAAGTCTACCTAAAGTCACCCCAAGTTAACAAGAATTAGTCCTTGCCGAGCATACTAAGGATAACATATTTAATATAGTACAGTACAGAATACTTAGCATTGCATAATACACTTAGTATACTACTCAGCATAGCATATATAAGTATATATTTTACCTTACTTTATTTAATATAAATGTCCTACTTTAATTAAACCCTGATGCTTGTATAAAATATTAGTATACTATGTCCAGGAAGTATTTGGGATATTCAATGGTTTGTATTATGAGAGACCAAAGAGGCAACCAAGTCTAATAAAACAGTAATCAAGGATGACTTCACCAACCTGTACATTGGCAGATCAACTATCACAAACAGATTAAAAAAACAATTTCTAGGTCATTTCTAGAATTGCTAGTCTTAGCATATGCATGAGTATATGTTCTCAATTTGGTCTTTAGTAGCTGAAGAAATGATACAGTCAAGTCATTGAACAATAATGCATTTAATAACACATTAAAGATGGAGGTAAGAAATGATAATAATTAGTGAACTACTTAAAAAAGTGCTGAACTTAGAAAGGGAGAAAGGAAAAGAAAGGAAGGAAGGGAGAAAGGTAGAAGGAACAAAGAGAAAGAGAGGGAAAGAATAAAAACAAAAGGAGGAAAGTGGAAAAAAAGGAGATGAAGAGAGAAATAGAGGCAGTGAGGGGATAAAGTAAAATCCAAAAATACAGAATGGCTGGTATATTAACAGACAGTTTCTGAGTCAGGGAAGTCATGCAGAAAACAAACTGAAAAGCAAGAGAGGAAAAAACACTGATATTGTGAAATGTTAAGGTCCAAAAGGTTGCTTGAGTCAAACAGCCAGCTTTCAGGAAATGACAATTCAGCTCCAGTGAAGCCCCTGACTGAGGGAGAGAAATTATAATAAAACACAAACAAAATGTCAGCTGTAAATGAAGAAGGCCAAGGATGCTGTGTGACAAGAGCTGAAGAGAGAAAAACAAATAAACAAATAAAACAAATCAAAATTGAAGGACATTTCTGAAGGGTCTTAAATTCATGAAGTTTACACAGTGATCAAGGGGATCTGCTGGACTTCTCAGGGGTAATGTGAACAATTAAGGAACAAAAGAGATTCTGAACCATTCATTAGCATAAATACTCCCCACAAACTATGATGTACCTGTGTTCACACTTTTTTCAAGTCAAGAAAGGCCGTGAGCTTGCAGAATGGGAAATGTTGAATGGGGAGATACCAAAACAAACTGATGAACTAAATAGCAGAATGTGGCAAGTACCTCCTGGTTAAATATGCGACGGTTTGGAAAGCATTTAAAAATAAACTGTTAAACTGATAGCAAAAATATGTAAACTGTAATTGAAGTCAGATACAGTACAGGAGAACTGGATGGTAGCAACTTACATACCTATCTTTAAGAGATGCACTTGAATACTTTATAGATTATATATTGGTGAGCCTTAGTTTGTTTCCAGATAAAATGCTTGAAACAAATCAAAATTAGAATTATGCGCAGGACAACATATGACAGGAGAAAAAAACATTTTATTCTTTCAAAGAAAATACACCTTCCCTTGAAGTATCAAACTAGTATAATCATCATCATTTATACACATCATTTATACGTATATGTATAAAGATATTATAATATATATACATATCAGTCTTTGAAAATTTTCCTTTCAAGAAACTAAATTGTTGTCAAGTGAGGAGATCATTAAAAGTTGGAAACTGTTTAAGAGAGTGATGAGGGTTACGCCTCAAGGTCACAAGATCTGCACTCAGATAATCATTTTTTCATTGTAAAAGATTAACAGTTGAGTTGTCCAACATTAATTACCAGTTATAATCTATTTGCTAAAAGTATTGCTGTTAGGGAAAAAAAAGAAATTGAAGGCTGAGGCATTTCAAATACAGTAATGAAGCAGAATGAACTGAATATTCTGTTAGCAAATGATGAAAAATATTTAGAAACCTTCTTAGATTCTAAGCCAGCTCAGATCCCTCAGGAAGGACCTTGGTGTCACTGTGGACAACCCAGTCACAGATTCTGCTCAATTACCTTTGAGACTAAAAAAAACAAAAGCAAACAGAAAAGAATCACCACCAATAAGCGGAAGAAATAAAAGGTGTTTATATGAAAACAATTTTAAGGTGTTCACATTGATCATCCCATCACCAATAAAGCAAATGGAAGAATTAGCAGTATTTTAAGGTGCAGGAAAAGACTGAGTACACTGCAACTGACAGAGGAGAAGAACAAGAGAAAACACAACTGAGTAAACGAATGCACATAAATGATGAACTACTTACCCTACCTGTCCTTTGACATCATGTATCAAGACAGGCACCACAATAACATTGCAATTTAAACATATCCAAAATTGTTTAGGGCATTTTTTTTTCCCAATAAAACACTTAACTGACCTGCTGAACTCACTGCTACACGCTATCACTATGGTAGAGATTTTGGTAGGAAGCAGAACCAGATTAAACTCTTATTTGTCTATCAAGAATATCTGCAATTTGTCTAGAACTGGTAGAAGTTTCCACTTAGCCGAAGAAGGTGGGTGCTTGTTTTTCTGTAAAAGATGGTTGCAAGGCACCAAGCAACCGCAAGCTGGTGAGTATTAGAAGTTTTACTCCTCAAGAGCAGTATTTTTATTTACTGTAGGTTTCCCTGCACCTTATTCTAAGGTCTCTGGCAGAGGAACTAATAAAGACACAATATTGGACAAGATGAAACACCTGCCTGATCCAATGTTGCAGTTGTTATATTCTAATGTTCTCTAAGTAGATGACTGATGCATTTTTGAATAGGAAAATAATGAGTAATGATAACAAATAACACAATTGCAGTTAATCATGCTAACATTCATGAAACTTTTGAGATGTATGAATATTTTCATGAATAAATCATTGGTCACCCACTTGGAAAAAAACAAAATTATAGTGGAATGAGCTTACTGCCATTATTCATGAACAAATTTGTGAATCACTTTCAATACATGAACCCCCCTGTTTTCTAATTGACTAAGTATGATTGATGAGTTTAGAAAGAGACAAGAAAAATCACTTGAAGCGCTGAAACAAATAACGCTGAAAATGTATTTTCATAGATTCCCAGGAATCTATGTACTGGCTAAGTACTGGCTAAACTTAAAAATTTGTTGTCTCTATCAACAAATTTGTTGATTTTAACTTCTCATATGCTGGAATGGATTCTAAAAATAAAGGGCCAGATCCTCGGAGATTGCTGACTGTTCCGTCTCCACTGAAATCAAGACAGGTTTACAGATTTAGATCACCTGAATATTTTGACCAGAGAAATTACTAAACTAGAGAATTATTTTAAAATTACTATGTTTATCTTATGTTGGATTCCAACACTAATTTTTCCAATGATTCAGTAGAAGGATCCATGAAAATATTTTTGCTTAGTTCCATCTCGCTCTCAGAACAACCATACAAACAAAAATATAAAAGGACATACCTGCCCATAGTTCACCCAGTCTGCTTTTCAGAGGTTGATATATAGAGATTCTGTTTTGCAGCACTTCTTAACTTTTTGCATTGTGACCCCTCTTAAAAATCATTATTGATATCATTCTCAGAGGTCCCCCATACTATTCACAGTGCCCTATATTACATTGCATTTCTCTTTCAGTAGAGACTGACTACTCAGAACTGTTCCATAAACAGTTGTCAAAACACTGGAATATTCCAATTAAGATTCTTTCTTACTATGAAAGTCAAATTTTGAGCTAAATTGCACTAGAATAAATCAGAAGTGATTAAAGTCAGTGAAGTCACCCCTGATTTGCAAGAATGTAATTAAGATCAGAATCTAGCCCATAGAGTCAATAGAGATGCTGGATTGTCAAGAACTAGCAGAGCATCTTGTCATAAGAAAAACAGAAGAAAGGCTCTCAGAAAGGGACCTGGTTGTAAATCATGGTCAGTTTTATTTTATTCTTATCATAATATAAAAACTGATTATAACAACTGAATACATGGACTACTGAAATCCCATTGTGTATCTATCTAATTTTCATTGGAAAGCATTCTCTAGAATGGGTTTGACAGAAATGAGAAGAAACTCAGTTCACCCTATCCTATCTTCTTGGGACTTAAAAGCAGGATAAATGAGAGAGGTCTCTTTGAAACCTCTGCTGATATATTTCTCTCTCTACAAGGGCCTAGGCTGTGTTAAATGTTATCAATAGTACAGATTTAAAGGTAGGACAGCCCCTCCAAAATGACTACCAGTTTACACAAAAAGAAGATCAAGGTCCTCACCTCTCACCTCTTAGTTCTGAACCCTTGTGTTAGGAGAATGAAGGAAGATAGTGGCATAAGTCATGAAGCAACCCTCACCCTGCTTTGTACAGAGAGTCAAAGAATGCAATGCTAAAGCAAATGCAGCTGGCGTTTAGCCGGTGAGATGAGGACAAGCAGGTAGATGACTTTGTGCACCTCTTGGGCAGCTCCACTTCAAGAAATGATGTGGAAATCCAGTCAAAACTGAAAGTTGCTTTTGCCTTTGCCAAAATAAAGATAGGTGCTGGAAAAGATGGATACATGTTGGGGAAGGGAGGGGAGTCAATTGCCTCAGTTATGGCTTTCTTTTGCTTGATCTTCAGTGCAGTGTGGTTCTCAGATTCAGGAATCCAGGCTAAGATCTAAGTGGACTTGAAATGCTACCATCCATTTTAAGCTTTTAAGGCTACAAGCATTTGTGAAAAAGATATGCCTGTCATTCACAGGAGCTGGATTTAAGTCCCTTCTACTTTCCTTAGCCTGATTACTATTATGCACCCATCCACCTACCTAAGAAGCCTATAAAAGGTCAGGGCAACATTTTCACAAGTGAATAATCCTCTTCTGTTCCTTCAAATCTCTGAGAATTAGCTGCAAGTTGTTGCAAACTGTGAAGCCCAAAGTCATAGGCATCTGTAGTTTGTGAATAAATGTCTAGATACAACTAGAATACACATCGCCAGTTTCTTCCTACCCACTCTTCTGTAGCCCTTCGGGCCCCACAGGACCCATGGCTTTAGTATCTGGGTGATGGAACCAGGATCAACTGAATCTTACCTGTCCTGGGATTTAAAAGAGGGAAGAGTTGGCAGGAAGAAGACATTATGTGAGTTGAACCTCTCTCATGCCACTCAACCCTACCCTGTAATTTCTTATCAGGTCCCTCATCCACTGCATCTGGTGATCGTCTCCTTTGCCTGCCTCTGGCACTAGAAGGTGTGGAAATTTGGACTAGAAATTTCACTCTTTCTAAAGTCCTACTTTCCTTTAAATTGAACCCAACTTTCAAAGAGGTCTAGATTTCACAGAAGGGGAATCTGCTTCATTATTACTGGTTTTTCTGCATTTCCCATGCTGCATTACTATGGAAACGGGACCAGAAAATAAGTCTTTTCCATGTAGGTCATGATATCAGTGGAGAAGAGGAAGTCTGGGTGAACGGGTGAGTGGGTTACAGGAGAGGAGCAAATTGCCTGAGCTTGTGTCAAAAATAGTGGAGGTTTTCATCACAGATCTCCTCAAAAGACTATTGAATTAGACACCTAATGGGCTGAAAGATCCAAGCATGTGGAGCAACTTAGACAAAAAACATGCACAGAGACTCAGATCAGAGATTAAAACTGAAATGACAGTGGGGAATGAGACTGAATATTCAGGAAAACAAAACAAAACAAAAATAAGAAACACAGGATTTTCAGTTCACATTTTTTTCTCAGAGATAGCTGCAGTTTACTCCTTCTTTTGTCCTGGTCTTCCTCCCAAAAGACAGCACGGCATAGCCTGACATGGTGGTCACTCCTTCCACCCCCATGGGACACTCCTGTCCATACATGCTCCAGATTTACCCCTAGCTGGGCCCAGCTACAGACTTGCAACTGTTTCAGTGCAGAACATTACTTAAGTTCTTATTTTTGAACAGGAGGAGAGAGAGACATCTCTCACATCTCTCTCTTTTTTTTTAATTATTCTTCACTCCCTCTAAAATGACTGAATCTGGACAATGCCAAGCTTTCTCCTGCTACAAACACTGAGCCCCTTTCTTGGACAGACTGCAATGCAGAATTCATGGGTCACTTGCAGGCTTGCAGAGAGGGCCAGTCCAGTTGGGCAGCAGCTTGACAAGGAGGCAAGCCCGCTGCGAGCCTCTGACACAAACAGGGACATAAAACCACACAGTGCAGACCAGAGGTCCTGCAAAAGGAATGCTCAAACAAAGTTATAACCAAAAAGAGACCAAAGGAGAGGGGAAAAGGGGAGTAAGCATACCCTGGGCAGCAGCATAACGCAGTTTATATGCAAGTCATTGAAAAGGATGGTGTCATAAACTCTACAATTGAGGCTGGCATATATTTAGACAGGGAATGCAACTACAGGCAATACAATACCATAAAAGCAGATAGCGTGCCCACTTTTGATCTTCTATAATAACCTTCCTCACTCACAGTCTTTTTTTTTTTTTTTTTTTTTTTTTAATTTCCCTCAACACACCTGCAAGAGGGGGCTGTCAAGCAGCAGTTGTCCCTAGTCTATTTTCTCTTTCACTGAGAAACAGTCTTCTCTGCACTGAGAAGATCTTCCTCCGGGGAAGGTGAAAAAGGGGACTTGCTCACCATGCAAATACCATTCTTGACACGTAAGTGAAGAGAAATACTCTTCTGCCTAGATTTGCTACTACGCTTACCTTTCTGCCGACAGTCCCCTTCCAGATGCAACAAACAAACGAACAAGCAAAAACGACAACAACAAAAACAGAGACCTCACCTTCCCTAAAGAAACTTTAGCATACGAAAAGGGTAGGAAAAAAAAATCAATAGGAGTTGAGGGGAAATCCCTTGTCCTTTCCCCAGTGACGGGGCAGAGGACTCGCCCGGAGTCCCTGGGAAGGAGTCACAGGACCTACTGGTGGCTCCCACAAGGGTCATGGGGCTGCTCAGGGCCAGGCCAGTCTGCTCAGAACTGGCACTGGGAAGATGATGGGAAGTGGGGAGAGGCAGAGGCGCAAACTGGGAGGGAAGACGCAGAAGGCAAAGGCATTGTTAGGCAGAATATTGGCTTTGCATGAGGAGAAGCAGCCCAAAAAGGGACCACCAGAGCCTCTGAGTCTGCAGAGCACCGGGGTGGAGGGGACCTGGGTGCCCCGAGACACAGTTTGAGAAGGCGTTTTTACTCCCACAGCTCCTGGCATGACCTTCTTCATCAGCTTACTCCTGCTGCCCACAAAACACCCTGTGACAACCACACGACCAGAAGGAAAAACAGCCCAAAGGCTGGGCTGGGACGGACCTCAAGGCAGCTGGCCCGGGGACAGAGCTGGTGCCGGAGCTCCCGTCCCCGACGGCTCCTGTCCCCGGTGCCGGGGGCAGCACGGGCCAGCTCTCTCCACCCACCCGCTCCACTCGTTCAGGCGACGGCCCCAAAGTTTTGGGGGGAGGTGGGTTACAGCTGGCCCCTATGGCAGCAAACCCGGGGTTGCCTTCCCGGCTCTGGGAACGCGGCGTGGCAGTGGTTGGGACAGAGCTGGGGCTGCGGGGTAGGGTATGAACCATGGGATTCCCTTCCTCCCTTCTTCCCCAAAGTGGGACCTGAGACCTGAGGCTGAGGAGATGGGCACTGTCCCAGGCTAGACCCACAGCCCCAAGGAAGGATGCTGAAGGGAGAAGGAGTGCCCAGACTCAGTGGGAGCCTCTCCCTGTGCCTCCCAGCCCTTCAGCACCGCTGACAGGGATCCCTTCTCCTGCCTCCTGCCGCCCCGGCTCCGCGCTCTTGCCCACCAGCCAGCGCGCTCCGAGGGCAAGCTCTGCTCCCCTAGGATGCCTCCTCTCCTGGCTTGAGGTGACATTTTGCAGGAGTCGTCAACAAACATGTCACACCGGGCTTTACAAAGCACCCTTTTTCCAGGTTCTGGAGGTGTCCCTGTGTCGGAATGCAGCAATGACATATATACGTAGATACATATATATATATATATACACACACATACATATAAGCGTATATATACATATACACCTATATATAGAAAGCGCCCGTGAATAGCGCTTGGAAAATGCGAGGAATTCTCTAAATCAGCTTACTGCATCTCCCTTTTCCCACTATACCATGCTAGCCTAGATTCTAGGTTTAATACCACAACTGTAATTCAACAGAGGTAGACACTCTGCTGAGGGCAATCACTTTTCTTTCTTTCTCTTGTTGCCATCCTCTCATGACCCGCACCATGACGGACCCTCTTAGTAAAAGTTCCCCCCCTATTTTGCTGTCCTCCTCTACCAGGAAGCAAAATGTAAGCTCATTTCTTGTAAATTATTTTCTTGGCAGCAGCTTTCCTGTGGCAGCAGCAGATGAAATTCGAGGTGCAGGGAAGAAGGAGAGGAGAGGCAGACAGAGAGAGAAAGGAGGGAAAATAAGGAGAAAAAAAAAAGCAGGGGAGAAAGGAATGAAAAAGCAAGAGAGGAAATGTCAGAAGAAAAAAAAAAAAGAGGGAGAAAATGTCAGCAAAAAGCAAAGCTTTCCTACCTGTGATCCAGTTACCAGAAGTTGCATCCCATCCCGCTGCAAGCGGTTCGTTGCGGAGGGTGGCCGCGCCGCGCAGCCCGCTCTGGCAGCCGCGACATGCGGGCAGCGCGCGCTCAGCGCCCGCCCGCAGCCGCTTTATCTTTCACTCCCGTATCTTCCGCGGGGAGGGAGGGAGGGGGCCTGGGGTAGGGGGTGAGGACAGATTGCTCGGTACTGTGATAACGGGGGTGTGCGTGTGCGCGCCGGTGGAAAGAATGGCAATCTGAGAGCTTTAAGCAAGAGGCAGCATTGTCCGGGCTGGTCGAGTTTTTGTCTCGCACCCTCTCTTTTCTTTCTCTCCCTCTCTCCCACACACACGCATACACATGCACACCCTCTGTGCCTATGGTCCTAGGGAATCTCTCAACTTATCCGAGCTTTCCAGAAAAAAAAAATAAAACAAAACAAAACAATAAAAAAAAACACGACTGTAGAGCAACAGTGCTACCAAACCTGACTTAACGGTTTAGACACGACTGGGAGAATTAAAAATAACTGGAGATGGCGCTCACAAGGGAGTCGGTAAAAATTCATACTTCCCCCAGCGCTCCCGAGGAAATGAGGACAAGCTGCCCCCTTGGTGGTGGTGAGGGCGGGAAGGCAGGGCGCCTAGGTGAGCATCTCAAATAAGTGTCCTCACTGGGAGCCGTGGCTGTGGGTCTCCTTGCTGCCAGCCTCCGTGCATGAGTGTGAGAGTGACTGTGAGCGTGAAGTGGCTTCGATTAGCTGCAAGGCAGGCAATTTCTGCAGTGAACATTTACAATCTTCTTTCAATATACCAGGATTAGTTGCTGTTGAAGGCTCTCCTCCAATAAGATCAGCACTGCTCTCTGATTTGGTAGCTTTGCTGAATAGAAATTACTGGTTCTTGTTATCTCTCAACACACTGTCCCCTCTGCCTCATCAGACTCTCCCCATTTCCTCATCAAAAGTCTTTATCTACAATTTTCACATCAGAAACGATTTTTTTCCCTTTCCTTCTCTTTCCTTCTCCGTTTCTTCTTCTCTTCTTTTTTCTTTTCTTCTTCTTTCCTTCTCCTTTTCTTCTTCTCTTCTCTTCTTTTCTTTTTCCTTTCCTTTCCTTTCCTTTCCTTTCCTTTCCTTTCCTTTCCTTTCCTCTCCTTTTCTTTCCTTTCCTTTCCTTTTCTCCCATTACCTCTCTCCATCTTTCCCCACAATGCTCTCTTCCTTATTTCTATATTTCTGGGTACTTTTCACCATTCCATGATAGTTGTAAGTTCAAGCAACATACAGGAGAGGAAAGAAAGAAAGAGAGAAATGCTTTCAGGTTATCCCATTGATCTGAGTCTCTGTACACTGAGGGAAAGAGAGAAAGAAAGAAAGAGAGAAAGAAAGA
>VWPW01013353.1:323486-361573 GCA_013389825.1 Crypturellus undulatus
AGAAAGAAAGAAAGAAAGAAAGAAAGAAAGAAAGAAAGAAAGAAAGAAAGAAAGAAAGAAAGAAAGAAAGAAAGAAAGAAAGAAAGAAAGAGCTATTACATTAAATCCAGTTTAGTTTTTTTAAATAAATTATTGTTCTGAAATATTCATAGCATGTAGATTCCTCAGCACAACAACAAACAAATTAAGGGAAGGCAATACATGTTGCGGACAACAGTTAATTCTCCTTGGGTGTAAAACATTCCCTTTAATTAATAGTCATTAGTCTGAGAAGTATTTACTTTGCTTTACAGAACTTGCCAGTTGCATGGAAATAATCCAGACACAAACATCTTTGGGTTTGCTTTGTGCTTGCATCTCTCCTGGCCTGGAATTGATTTGTGGTCTAGGGGTGATGCTTTGTGATGCTTGAGGCTGGGACTGCTGGGGTGGGGAGCAGAGGAAAGATGATCTGATCTGTTGTGCCAAGAGCAAGAAGAGGGAACTGGAGAGCACTGAGGGGGAAGATGCTGGGTACTACCTGCCTGACCCCATTCCATCCCTCCCTGAATGCACCACCCAGTGGGGTCTGTCCCTACCAACTACCCCCAAAGAGGGCCTCAGCCAGGTGAAGTTGGGGACTCCTCTCCAAAAACCAAAAAGCCCTTAACTTTCCTGTAGGTACTTCTTGGCCTGGGCTCACCCCAGGCAGAGCAACTGCTCTGTGCTGCCCGTATGCATTCAGCTGTTGAAGTGTCTGAGGGAGAGGTTTACCCCCAAGCAAGGCAATGCTACTTCAGAAAACACTCTGCTTGGCCCTGGGTGAGTATTTCTCCTGCCCTGGGCTGCAGAACTAATTTTTGGGGTGGAGAGGTCTGTGTTTTTGGAAGTACTCATGCTTCAGTATAACACAAGTCTTATGTGAAAGCACTTTTAATTGGACTTTAAGCACCAGATCACTTCAGGAGCATCAGGACAGCTACGGGGTGACTCCAGCCTCTGTTTCTTAGCCCTGTTGGAGGTTTTACACCCAGGCTTCACAGGAGACCTGTGAGACAGATCTTGGGCCTCCTCAGGTCAGATTTCAAATCTGAAGTGATGTTTGGCTCCATGAGGCTTTGGAACAAGCCATGAACCAGCTGTGCACCTGCAGAACTACTTTACACACTACGACGGGGCCAGAGGACCTCCCGCCCTGTGCTCTTGGACACCCTTTGTGAGACAGGGCCCTTAGAGGTTGAGCAGGCTGTCCCCCGCGCCTCTCACAGGCTGTCTGTGAGAGCTTGGTGCTTAGCGTATTTTAGCATCCATTAATCAAGATCCTCAGCAGCCTAACAAGGGACCATGCACGCCTCCTCTTCCCTTACTGCTGTTGTTTTTCCCTCTCAGCGACTTTGTGTTTGATTGTGCGTGCTGATTCCCGATGATTAAATTACAGTTCGATAACCATATGCACAAATCCACCTTTCCCAGAGCAAGGAGAAGGGAGGAATGCGTCAGCCATGACCCAGGGCGATCCTGGAAGTACCTTGAGCGCTTTGGGGCTGATTCCTCCTTCTTTGCAGGAGGAGGATAGAGGTCTTCGAGGCAGGGGTGCACGGCCAGGCCCCGTTTTCCGCACCACGCTGCCTGCCTTCCGCCGTAGCTGGTGCTCAGGCTCTGCCTGCTCACAGTGGCTCTAACCAGCTGCAGGGGGCCCCCCAATGCCGCGCTGATTAGGCTCGCGCTGCCTCCCGCCTGCAGCGCTCGGCTCCTCCGGGAGCCAGCCTGAGAGGGACCCTCTGCAGCGCGGGGAGGGCTTCCCTGCAACATTCAGCCCGGGGAAGATCCCCCCTTCCCCTTTCCGTCCCCTCCGCTCCCTCTCTACACTCCAGCAGCGCTTCACTTTCCCAGGGGAATAAAAATAACGTCACTTGCAGAAAACCCAGGTGGGTGTCAGTCCCCCTCTCCCGTGGGCAGCCTGCCCGTGCCCGCTGCCTCGCTGCACCCTCGGAGCCCCGCTCCTAATCAATCCGAGGAAACACATCTTGATGGCACCCGGCGACTCGGTGGTAAGCAGCGCCTTTTAAGTTTGACGGAGCATCTGTTATTAGCGGCGCCTCTCTTCAGAGCACTACATGTGTTCGACACACCTCCTAAGGGGAAAAGAAACGCTGCTCCTAAGCTTAAAATATTTAAAATGCAACCCCCCCGCCCCCGCTCCCTTGCTCATGTAGGAGGAGGGGGGATGGTGGAGCCGAGTCACTTACAGTGTGCTAAACAGCTGTAGAGATAAATCCACCCTAAAACCGCAGAACAAAGCACTCAGCCCCTTAGCTCACGGAAAAAAAAAAAAAAGCGCACCAGGAAGCCGGTGTTTGCTAATAATGAGAGATGCTCCCGGGGAAGGGAAGCAGAGCTAGCAACTTTCAGCGGGGTTATTTCCAAAAGAAATCGCCTCCGTATCCAGTGATGCCAAGGGATCTCTAGCGAGACTTGGCTGCAAGCCGCCTCCCTGGCTTCATCTCCGCATCTCCCGGAGCTCCCTTGCTGCGGGTGGGTGGCCTCCCCGCCTGGCTGCGCTGGGACAAACTCCCTGCCCCCACGAGTGGGCCAGGGGCGCAGAGGCCAGGAGGGATGTCCCCAGGGCCCATTTCCAAGGAGACCCTTCTTTGTCTCTCCAGGAACGTGGCCAGCCCCTCTCTGAAGGGGTAACCCACCGCACAGCGGATGTGCCAAAGGGCACAGCAGCGACATCGAAATTCAGCCCCAATCCCTCCCACCCTGGCAGAAGTGTCCCCAGGGCCTGGAGGTCCCTTCAAGGGTGAGGAAGATGTTGGGTTCTCCGAGGCTGCAGGACAGGTCCTTCCCACACTCCTCCAGCGCCCAGTCTCCTTCTTAACCCCTCGTGCCTGTTTCACTCCTTGCACTAGGCTCGAGGAGCTGGGGCAGAAAGGCAGAGCAGAGGCAAAACTTGTTTTTCCCTCTTGCTAGCAGAGAGGCTGGTGCCTGCCTGTGACAGGGCTTGACCTTTCCTAAAGAAGTCGAGTGACCTAGGGTGAGGTGTCAACCTCCTGCTGTTGGTCCCTTTTCCAGCACTCCCCATGGGCGGCAGCCCTGACTTGTCTAAGTTTCCCAGGGGGAGGAAAGGAGGATGTTGACAGCCTCAGGCATATGGGTGCAAGGCAGCTGGGTCTCCCGTGTCTCAGTTAGTCAGTTATTTTCCCATAACTGAGGGTTTCTCAGGGAGTATCTCCAGCTGGAGCATCACAGCAGTAGCTGGGATCCTGGGAATCCAGATGCAGCGGATGGGGAGCAAGCCCACAGGGAGAGTGAGCACTATAAACCAAGACGTTCAGGGAACTTGTTTCCTTGATGGGAGGAGGAATACACCGATTTTAGACCAAGGTGGCAGTGGGGGAGAGATGCTAATGTCTCCGCAGAGGAGAGTCCACCTGCTTGAGCTCAGTAGCACAGGGGCTCGCTAATCAATGTGCAAAAGCAAGGGAGACAGACTGACCCTTCATGCTCCTCTGCTGCTCTGCAGCCTTCCCTGGGGCTCCTGCTCTGCTGCAGCACCAATGTCAGGCAGGAGAGCTGTTTTCAGTGTGTTTAGGTGAGGTGCAGTGTCAGCTGAAGGCATACCTTCAGCTGCCTTCGGGAAGGCACAGCAAGTGATCGCAAAGGTGTGTAACACAAGGGGAAGCGGCGGAGCAAGACCGTTAAGAGTTAAGAGTAGGAAGCATCTCGGGTTTCTCCTGCTCAGGTGAAACCTCTGAGTCCTCCAACACTGCCAGCAAGAAGGTGAATCCTTTTCACCTGTCAGCAGCATTAAGCACTGCATTACTAGCAAAAAAAAAAAAAAAATCTTTTTCTTTCACTGCCTCCCCTGCATGCAATAATGTTTTCTGAGCCCCTTTAAGTCTCAAAGACTGAGTTACTGGGAATTATTCAAAATAGCCAGCACTGAAGAAATTGAAATTCCCAGCAGGCTGACATGAGGGTCAGAGTCTAATTTTCAAAGCCAAAATGATCCCCTTTCTTGTGGAGCAGGTAGGTGGTGAACTGGAAAATCGAATCTACTGTTTTATTAAGGATAAACACAGTATCCAGAAGAACATCCCACCAGGCCCACTAAAATTGACAGGGCATCGTGAACAAGCAAGTGGTTTGTCTATCAACAAAGCTCTAGAAACTGCAAATCTCTCCTTTGGTGCATAGGAATAATTAGTATTTGCAAATACTGCAGGATCCCAGGTGAGTAGGTATTTAGGTGGACAGATCTGAAGACTGTTTCACAACAACCTGCAAAATATGTATTTACTGAGTACCAGTTTCACCTTTTGCCCAGTCTTGAAATGACAACAGCTGGAACTGGTGGGCCCTTGTCTAGTATGCGTTCACCACAGTCAGAAATAATTCTTAGGACAGAGGTATGACTTTCAGGAGAAAGCAAACAAGAAGGAAGGAAACACAGTGTATGGTCTCATTTTATGTGATACGGGAGTTACAAAATGCTGGCCAAGAGAGAAGCAGCCATGCAACTGTGGTTATAACAGGTCTTTACTCTTGCTTTACTCTTTTCTTTTTCTTCTTCTTTCTCTCCTCTTTCCTCTCTTCCTTTTTTTTTTGTTTGTTTGTGTTTTCTTTTCTCTCTCTCTCTCTCTCTTTTTGTTCTTTTTTCTTTTTCTGTTGGTCAGGGAAAACTTTAAATGTGAAATTTTGCAAAGGGCAGGGCTGCCAGAAGAGCTGCCAGCCTGCAGCACCCTGGAGAGGGGCCGGCCCTGTCACTGTGTGTGTGTGTGCACATGTGTGGGCACACGCATATGCACAGCATGTATGCACATACATCAGTACCTGCTGTGTGTCTTGCAACTGTTTAGGTAAATGCAAGCCAATATTCAGCTGTGCATCTTGTGTGAGGTTTTTTGGTGTCACAACTGTTATTTTGAGCATTGCTCCTCTTGGAAGATGACTTCCTGCAGCAACCTGGAGAGGGCTGCCTCTGTGCATTCAATGTATTCATTAACTGAAGTAAGTGGCTAGAAATGAGAAAGATTTCATCACGTCATTTACAAGTGTCAGCGAGGTTCTAACATACCCTGAAGAACATGATAAGCTCAGGACTGTGAATAGCTCCCCTCCGTCTGGGCTCTAGGCAGTTATTACTTGTGCTATTGAAAAAGTGTCAGTGAAACTTTCCTGCAAAAACATCTCAGTCACTAGAATCCTACCCAGTTCACTTGCATTATACACAGGGTGCTCTCCGATCATAGGAAGACAGGTGTCAGACAGCCCGTGCGCTTTTATTCTCATTAGCTGGGGAAAGACCGAGGGATGTTTCAGACTCAAGCTGTCCTCAGAGTGGCTAGTCCCTTGGTAATTTTCTGTGCGGGTCTCAAGTTTGGTTTGGTGGGGAGTTTCACAAGGGTTTATAGTTTTGTGAGAAATTTGGGCTTCATCATAAATATATACTTAGGTATATGTGTGTGTTCATAAATACATATATCTATGAAGTAAGCCCCAAAGTTACTTTATAAAGTGGTTCAAGAATGCATCTCTACCAGGCATTAAAGGCTCTGCCTGCTTTTTAAGCACTTCAGGCCCAGGAAAAAAGCGCTCTTGGACCCTATCCCTGTAGGCAGTTTGCCTTTGTAGTTATGGATCTGCCACAAGGCTTGGTCAAAGGCTCTCAGGTACTGAAACTACTGGTCTAAGCATATACAATGAATGGCTGTTTGAAGCCAAAGGCCACCAAAATCCTAGGAATCCCCAAACAGAACTGTTAAAATAGGAGTTCAAAAACTAAATTTTTAGCATGTTACTTTTGTAGGCAGCTCTGATCCATCCTGACATACAATACAAATAGGAAAATGAATTGCTTTCCTTTAAGGCTGTGTGGGTTTGAATCCATAACTCCTAGATTCCCAGTGAGTATCAGTCAGTGTGATACTGATTTTCTTTTGGTTTATCTTCTTCAGACTGTTTCATTTGTATCCACTGTCACTTACGAAAACACTATCACAGAGGGAAGAAGTTGAAAATGCATCTCCTGTTCAAGGAGCCTAATTTCATGGTAGTGACACACACACACATCTGGGATGAGAAATCAGACTATGAAAACATCAAGCTTCACTAAAAATCAGGATAAAAAAAAAACAAAAACAGATAATAATAAGCCTTCCTTTAAGAATGCTGGGTAGTACCTTCGTCAGAAAACAAAACAATTTATTGTTCAGTGAGTTGTTGATCTGAGTTACAGCGGAAGTTATCCCGTTTGAAATATGTACTAGAATAAGCATCACTTATGATGGCCAGGTATAACGGCACATTGTCTAACCCTTTTCCTTTTGTCAAAAGGAAGTAACGGAGGTGACACACTCATTGAGTCTCTACCAAGTGTCCTGAGCTACCACAGACAAAGGTGCTTCTGTAATTAGGAACAACATTAGGTGATGAGCTCTTCTACGGAGAAAGACTTATTGCGTCTGGTGAAGCTCCATGTTGTGACTGTTCTGCTTTCAGTATCTGAACTGGTATCTCTAGAGCCATTGCAGCGCACTGCATGGCCAACTCTCTGAGAGCCAGCTTGGCAATTCTACATCACTCTCAACTATACATTGTAGATATGGCTTTAGAAACACATTTCATTTGTTTCCCTTGCTCTATGAACTGAGTTCCTCAAACATGGATCTGATTCTCACTTCTTTTCCTTCACAACTGGAATTTCTTATGAAGCTTTTAGTGTGTTTTAGACTCATGATGCTAAGAAACTAAAGAATTCCCAATATGTAGATTGTCCTGTTAGGCAGCCTGTCTCCAGACGCGGCCAGAATCAGGTACTTCAAAATTGTTTTGTGTATCTGTCAATTTTACATTATCTGGAGCCATGGGAGACTTTTATATAAACTAGAAAAATACCTGTAATATGACAATTAGTTTGTGCAGAGGCACCTTCCACGTGCCTCCTCAATAGCCCAGAGGTATCGGAGACACCGCAGCCTCCAGGGTCAGTCAGACACAGAAACCCAGGCTGTAGCCTGCCCTCGTATCCGCACCCACGTCCTGGGCAGGGTCATGTTGTGCCCTGGGACAGTCGGCCCACGCGTGCAGGGGACACAGCGCGACAGCGGCT
Organism: Crypturellus undulatus; assembly: GCA_013389825.1. NCBI lineage: Eukaryota > Metazoa > Chordata > Aves > Tinamiformes > Tinamidae > Crypturellus > Crypturellus undulatus. Next base: position 330,580 of record VWPW01013353.1, read on the forward strand.
GTGACAGCTGGACCGCGGGTTGTGCCGCCTACAGGGTGCCATGCAGAGGGTCTGCGGTTTGGGTCGTCATGTCCCCCCTGCTCTTGGCGTACTGGGCTCCTGCTTTTCTGCAGGAAAGTCAGGAAAGTTGGGGAAGAGCTTTAGACTGAGCACATAGTCTAGTGTATCTCCGCTCCTCTTTTGAGAGGCCACAAACTGAAGCATCAAAAGTTCCACAGGAACTTAAGGAAAAATTTCTTAACAGTGAGGGTGACAGAGGCCTGGAAAAAACAGGCTGCCCAGAGAGGTTGTGGACTCTCCTTCTCTGGAGATCTTCAAAACCCACTTGGATGCAGCCCTGTGCCACGTGCTCTAGGTGACCCTGCGTGTGCAGGAGGGTTGGACTAGATGACCTCTAGAGGTCCCTTCCAACTTTAACGATTCTATGTTTTTTTTTATGAAGAGCAAAACAGTATCTCCTATAATCAAGAGGTAAGCCACCTCCTCCAAGTTGTCCCCTTCTAATCACAGAGAATTTCATCTACATAAACTGTGCTGCATAATTTTTGCTCTCTTCCACTATTTATTTTAGCATTTGCTACTGTAGCTTCTCAGCGTATTCCTAGTTTATCTGGAAGTGTCCAGTTCTTTAAACTTAAAAAATTTCTCAGTCTCAAGGTCATCCTTGACTTTGACAACTACAATGTAATTATGTGTTCTACAGTTCAATTAATTTTTGTGAAAAATGTATTTTCTTTTATCAGTTTTGAAGTTGATACCTTTTACTTCAAATGATTACCTCCACCTGCTTTTGTGTCCGAAACAAGAACAATTCCCCATCTTCATATTGGGATTACTCATCAGACCTTTTACTTCACATTCCCATGTCTTATGCCTCTACATTCTAAAGGTAAGAACTCACTTTTTTTTCATTCCCTGCTTGCTCAAAATGTATTTTATTTTATTTTATTTTATTTTATTTTATTTTATTTTATTTTATTTTATTTTATTTTATTTTATTCCGTGTGTCATGACGATTTTTATTCCCTCTCCAATCCCCTTATAATTCCTCACTGTCTTTCTTGAGAAAAGGCTATTTTATGGTGTGCAGTATTTAAGATGCAGCCATGCCACTTAGACAGATAGTCTGTATAATGGGCCAATATGATTGAGTGATATTTCATAAATTGGTGTAAACCTCATTGCTTAATATTCTTACATGTTATTTGATTAGCTGCATACTGAGCACATCTTTGCTAATCTGTCTGGAACTATCCATTATCACTGGCATCTTTAACTGAAATGCCTGAGAAAATTATATCAGGCTATTTTTCCCCTGTTCTCCAACACAGACTGTTTTGTATTTATCAAAATACCAAACTTAATTTACTTTGCATTTGTTCAGCCACCAACCTTGTTGAATGTATCCACCTTCTTACAGTTTTTTCTGTTGCTTACAGTCCAGCCCCAAAAATCTTCCCAATGCATTTCAGCCTTTCAAGCTGCTGCTAGATCCCATGCATCAGAACTTATTTGTAGACACTTATATTACTAATCACTGAGTGCTAAATTCTGAGTCTCATTTCCTTCACTCTGATATTTCCCTGTTCTCTTATCTTCTTGCACTTAAAAAAAGAAAAGCATGAAATGTCTTCTTTCCTTCTGTTGTTTTAGGTTATTCTCTGTCAACGTTTTAAGTTTTGGAATAATAATATCAATAACAACAACCCAAATGACAATTCCTGTTGCAGTTTTATCTGCCTGACATAGGATATCTGGAATATATGCTAGTATTTACAGACACTTCTCTTGAGAGTTATCTGTTTTCACATTTCTATGCAGTAACCCATTGGCTAAATCACTTTGCATGGAGATGAATGTGTCCCTCGAGGACAATAGCTTTGTAGCTCGGTATGGTGTTAAACCACGTGTAAGAAGACTTTCTAATATACCTTTCAAAATAGAGGGGGAAAGGTCTCAACTGAAGTTCTGCATTGCTGCAGCGATTATTAAGAACAATGAATCATATGTGGCCCAGGTCAGTGAGCAAACCAAATATATTCTGGAGAATTCTAGAAATGTCCCTTGCAGGTGCTCCTATGGACTGTTTGATGATCCAGCAAGACTAGAGATCACAACATGTAATAATGCTACACAGGAGATCTGGATCCCATAGCATCTCATTCCTGGAAGAACCTTTAGGATGAAGAATAACTACAGTCTATTTCTTTTTGTATGTTCTTTCACTGTACAAGTTACCAGTGTTGGCTTCTGCTAGGCCAAGACAGTGTCTTTTATCCAACCTTCATTTCTATCAACAGTATAAAATTACCATATTTTGTACTCTCTTCACTTTATCATGCATTTTTTCAGACAATCTAATAACCTCTGCCAAGATCATTTCCTTCTTCCAACATTTGTAAGGCCAACTGGAATTTAGAATAAATCCATTAGGAAGATGAAAGCATTATTTTTTTCCTACTGAGGTGCCAGACAGAACCTCGTGACACTAATGACAAGCATATGTTGAAGTAAGTTTAGTGATATTTAATTATGATCCACCAGGAATATTCTCAAGTCAATGATTTTCAGTACCTTTAGGAAAAGTCACTCTGTCATGCAAACTCAATATGTTATGAAGCCCGCTAATATTCTGCTCTTGATTTGCATCTTCAGTGAACAACCAGACCTAGACCCTGACCTGCCCAACTCCGTGTTATTCCAAATGATTATGTCTACTTAATTTTTTATGACTGCTTTTGAAATATTATAGCTAGCATTAAAGCTGAATCAGTGTACATCAACTGACCCATGGAAAAAGGCTACTTTTGTAAGTCGTGAGGGAGATATTTTTTCCTACTTATTCCCATATGAAGACAAACCCAGGGTCTGCGTACATTGATGATTTTTTTGACATCTTGGAATATTACATGAGCATTCCCACTGGTGAAGAATATCAGTTAAGGAAAGCACCTACTTGAGTGCTCAATGTATGGCACAAATGTATCTGTTTAAAGGTTATCAGATCCTCAGTTGCTTTCCCACGTAGGGAAGTTTTGTCTTGAAATGGGTCTTACAGATTAAATAACAAGTTTGGGAGTCAGGATTATTGCTTTAATAAATGATTTCAGCTCCAGTTTTCAAAAGGGTGTCTTCAGTTGTAGGAGTACTTGTGCTCTATACACGTGGCCACTTCAGATGAGCTGCTGAGTGTGAGGTATCTGATGGGAGTTTGTGCACCTGTTATATAGAGAAGTTATCACCGAAAAACAGATCTTTGGTATTTCAAGTCAGAAGCACTTATGAAAATAGAGGTTGCAACTTCTCTTAGCTTGTTTTTCTAATCTGCAAAATCACTATAGTGCTTATCTCCCTGAAAGGTGTATTACAAGACATTACTATATAAAGTCTTTTAAGTAGTTGAAGATGCATGTATAAAAGTTGCTATAGCACTAAATATTAAGAAAACACCAACCAAGCACATATCTATTTCATTTAGTGGATGTATTTCTCATTTCTTTTACTCATGTTCTCCAATTCAACAAAGCTAAATTTTATGTGCTTCAGTACTCGTGAATAGATTTAGATTCAAATACATATTACACTTCTGTACAGGTGTTTTATTGAATCTGAGCTTCTGTCATGGCACTGTGTTGTAGCAATAACTGGAAATGGACAATGAAGTTTGCATATCTGCTTTAAAACAAATAAATATGCACTAGAAAATGTCTGTATATGTTTTTTTTCTCTGTGAAACGTGTTTTAGGGTGTGTGTGTGTTCTTTTTTTTTTATTTTCTCCTGGAACCTGCCTTAAATTAATGTATTGGTGAACATCAACACAGTTTACAGACTTCATGTTGTGCTCACACTATCCTTGGTGCCAGACATTTTAACTTCTGACTGCACTGAAGAGGTTTTTATGAAAATAAAGTGACAATGTCCTTATTAATATAAAGGCTTTTATAAATTCCTGGCTATTATGCAAGATGTCATCTGAATTAAGCCCAAAGGACCCATGCTGGAGTACAAAGACAGATATCCATTCACTTCCAGACAATAATAATAAGAGACAGAGAAACAGATATAGGAGGGAAAGTCTAGGTTATCTCAAGTTATCCTCTGGACCTCGAAAGCTTTGCAGCCAAGTCTAGATCTGCAAAAGTGACCACTATTCCTTGTTATGCTGTGGCCCAAGGTACCTGGATCTTCTTGAAGAGATTTAAGGACATAAGATTCACAGAATCTGTTCAGTGAGTAAGCAGATTAACTAATTAAATTAACTAACAGGAAATCAGAGGTAAAATGATCCTTGGCTACATATATACCACTAGATGAAGTTTCAGCCTCTCAATGGGTCTGTGGGCAACGAGATTTGGGGCTTTTTGCTGATCACATCAATTGCTATCTACCTCCTTGGTGGCAAGTGTACCTGCAGTGCCCACAGTTATCAGGGACAGAAGAGCTGTAAGTGTCTGCCAATATGCTTTAAGATCCATGGGCACAGGTCATCCAGACTTTGCTTAGGAGACCTGAGCGTTTTCAGAGTGAGTATAAGAGATATTGGCTGGATTTAGTTTTTTTTTTTTTTTTTTTTTTTGAGAGAGAGAGAGAGAGAAAGAGAACTTGCTTGCGGAGATTTTAAAATATATAAGAAATACAGTTATTGTTAGCCAGCGATGTTTATATAAGACTTCTGTCATTTGAAAAAAAATATATATTTTTCAGTGTTTTGACAGCTGTGTCAAAACATCAATTTGTGGATCAAGGAAGTCAGCCTTTTGGGAGAAGGAGGGAAGAATAAGGAGGTCTTTCTCCCTAATAAGTAATGTCCAGAAAGATTTAGGTCTCTAAAACTTTCTATCTTGAAAACACACACATATAAATAAGCCCTTCAACAAATTAGAAAAAAACATGTAGACAATACTTCCATTAGATCTAAATGGCAGACTCTCATAATTAAGGTTAAGGAGAATAAAAATAGTGAAGAGCTGAAGAGTTGTAATAATAATAATCATTATCTCTGGGGCAGATACAAAAGCACTTTAGACGTTTTAGTGTTCCAGACTTTTACAGGTGAGAAATGAATGCTGGCATTCTGATTCTGTAGCAAGTAAAGAGGTAGATAAGAGAAGAGATAGGAAATTCCAAATGTGATTTGTGTGATAAGCATATCTACAACATCACTATGGAAGATAACTATTTGTCTTCACTAAGTCATCGAAATAATATCCATGCATGACCCTCTATATGGTATAATCAGAGTCATTACCACCAAATGAAAATACATTATCTATGCATATGGTAGCTAGGATGTGTGCAGTTAATACATGAGAAAAAAAAAAAAAAAGATCAAGAACAGTTGCTATTTTGATATAATTTACTTCCAGGAGAAAGAAAGTAGTCATTAGCTTAAGCTAAATGTGAAGTGTGTTTGCCCTCTTTAATCTTGGAGTGATCAACTAACTGATGTCTTTGAGATACTTCAGGTCTGAGGTCAAAGAACAGACAAAGTTAAATGATCCTCTCAATCTGAAGGTCCAGTTTCTGTGATGAGCATGAATGTGGGATATTACAGCTGACCTATTTTCCGTGGCTTGATCATTTATTCCCTTTTTGTTTGTTATAAGATTTATTTCCCCTTTTCCTGCAGTAGGGAATTTGTAGGATTTCTATGCTCAGTATAATTTTTATCTGCCTGTCCTTTATATGAGCACTCATCACCCAGGATCTGAGGTCCTTCCTGACTAATGAGATAAGCCTAGGGAAGTGGCTAAGGGCACTGTTATGATCTAGAGCTCTTTTTGCCTCTCTCTACAAAGGACAGGGCTCCTTTTGCTCTTGGGATAAAGATACTCAGAAGTAACTGAATTCAAGCCTAGTTTCAAGGCATTGTGCTAATATGAACTAATTTAACCCGACTGAGCTAAACGACGGTCAGCTAGTCTTAAAGTCCCCACTATTCAGTGAAGGGAAAGCAGGTTGCTCCCAGGAGCAAACCAGGAGCAGTACTAGCAACTTATTATAATCCATTAGACCACACAGCCTATCAAAATGGCAGAGCAGAAAATGACATTTGGTTTGGGGACCACAGTCAACAGGCAGGTATGTGTCAGTGCTAATGACTGTATTATTTCCTTGGCCTTGCTGATGTAGTGTGTGTTGCCTTTTATTAACATTCATTTTTACTGGACAACTCCTGCAACCTCTAGGCGGCAACTGCAAGGCAGTTCAACATCAAAACTTGCAACTACTCGTGTGCTGAGCAAGGATATGGTTCTTACAGTCACTGCTGGCGGAAGGCTGTAATTCAGGGAGCAACATCACGGCACAGAGCAGGGATCGCTTGCGGTGATACAGCACTCTGCACTTTCATGTGTGTGTCCGGGAGGCAGAAGCAGAACTAGCCACTGCTCTCCAGCAGAGAGAACCTATTTCTGAACATGTCCACAGCCACCCAGTCTGTGCTTCCTGTTGTATAATTACTGTTTACCTCACAGAGTTACATCCACTTTAATAGGCACTATCATTGCAATGGCTCCCTCTCATAATGGTGAAAGACAGCGAGAGACAAGCACCCGTTGTTTTTATTAGGATCAGCTCAGCTCCAAGAAAGCTGCAGCAGAGCCATTGTTATGTTCTCAGCCAGATCTATTTATACACTGTCGTATGGATGGCTTTGCTTGTGTTGGTATTTTTCTGCTTAACTATTGTGGTCTGCTTTTTAGGTTATTATTAATAATAATGCAATCCATGTGCAATTGTAGGAGAAAATAAAATTGCTCCTGTGGAAGAGGAAAAAATACCCTGAAACTCCTAGGAATTTATGTGTTTGTTCATTTAGCTTATAGGGGGGAGGAAAATCTGCTAATTAAATGGGTAGATGATATTGCCTCAAAGCACACAGCTGTTTTTGAAAAGAACAAAACTCCTCCTAAAATCAATAGTCACAGTACATTCTAATCTTATTAGAAGTTCATTGTCACAAAAAGGACACAGAGCAGACCTATGTATAGCATTTGTGAGGAAAACCACAATTTTTGACACAATCACTTTCTCTTGTCTGAGAAATTACTGTATCCTACATCTATCAGCTGCATTCTTTCTTCCTCTATTTCACTGTTACTTGTCATTCTTCTGTATATTGCCTTGTGCTTAATATCTAGATTATAAGATCCTGGAGCAGTTTTCATTTCTTTTTCATTTATGTATCCTAAAAGAAAAATCCTAACGGAGCTGCAAATTTAAGTGTACTGAGAACAGATTTGTTCTGGTCAGAACAGATTTTGTATTTCAGTATGCAGATTTTCTACGTTAGATTTCCTACATTCCTTGGAAATAACAAATGAATCTGCAGGGAGCTGTGACCCGATGACTTAAAAAAAAAAGAAAAAAGACTCATGGAAGATGAATTTTCTGAATCTTAAGGCTAAAGAAGGACCCTCTGGTGGGATGTAACTAAGTATAGGGTAGCATGTGCTGATGCAGTTTGACATGTAGCAAAAGGAGAAAGAAGCAAATTCCTTCATATTAAGGAGTATAATAGGACCTTTGAAGTTGGCAGGAGCAGATCTTTTATCATGTCTCAAGGCAGATGACGTACAATAACGTAATCCATAGATATATTTTTTTTCTTTACGGAGTTGGTGAGAACATCTTTTGGTACTCAGACCTTTAAGAAAAAGTCCACTATGACTCTCCCTGCAGCAAAATCTAAGCTGTGCATAGGTGTGTATGATGTTCTAACCAGTTGCAAGACCAACGCTTGCGATTAATGTAGTATACAATTATTCTGATATTTAACTATTCCAGATTTACAAGTTTCAAGAGTAAGAGAATATCAGTGACAACAGCATCTGAAAAATAGGTCAACGATTAAGCCACCCTCAGAAGGCTCTTTGCCATCTTCTGTGAAAGATCTATGAAAAATAGTGTTTACTGTGACTATTTCAGCTCATGTTTGAAGAGGAAGAAATATTGCTTTCATTTGTTAATCAGAAAGAGTTCACACTTTTAGATTAAGTATGACTAATATTCAATGGAATGAAAAATGAGAACATGAGACTCAATTATTACTCATATTTGTAATCAAATTTAAATAAATGATTCCAGGCTTATTCAAATATGACTTCAGAGGGGCAAATGAATTCTTTGGTAGAGCTGTGGGTAAAACAACACCATGGGATCTCCTTCTACATGTATGTGGATGCATGTGCACATAACTTCATGTGCTTCCACAGAAAATCAAAAAAGAAAAAAAAAAGAAAATTAATACTAATTATATTTTATGGTCTTCTACTTTTTTCTAAGTTTTGCAGTGCTCCTGATTTCAGTAAATATTACTGAAGCCAGACTTTGCCTGAAGTTCCCCTGTGAATTTCGTAAGAAATAAAAAATTGCCATAAGAAAAGGTTGCAGATATCACAAACTTTAAAATGAAAGAAAGAAGTAGTAGACACATGGTGCCTGGGACATCAATGCAGCTGTAAGTGCTTTATAAAGATGTGTAGGGGAGAGGGTCTTCCGGAACCAGTTATCCTCCTGATTGTAAATGCCACCTACTGGTTCTAGATTTTTCTACATTTTTTTTCACATACAATTTTGCTTAAAAAATACTGCTTTATGCTTCAGATTCTGCAACAATCTGGATAAGTGAAGGAGAGGGACTAAAATCTATTCTTAACAAAAATGTTTCTCTATCTGTCAGCAAGGTCTTCCCTACTGGTATTATCCAATTCAGAAAGCCCTAAGGATGTCCATGTTTATATAGAGGGGCATTCTCCACTCATCAGAACAATTATTAATCATCTGGACTGATTTAAAGTGCCTATTGCCTACTTTTGTGGATTGCACAGAAATAAAAGAAGCAAAAGAGAAAAAAATAGTTGTCTATGAATGTCAAGGAAATCCTTGTTTTCATTTGTCCATATTAAACTAATATTATTTGTTTTTAATAAGTATTAGTCTTTATCTTGCTTGTTAGTAAAAATGAAATGAAAGTAAAAATACCTCCTCCCACAATGAGTGAAAAATTTGAACTTGATTTACTGAAGAGGAAAGTGGTTTCTACATCTAAGGTATTGTTTTTACTTCCATTTATCTCCCTCCGGTACTGCTGAAAATACACCATTAAAAAGAGCTTCATGATCTACTGCCTCCGTCCTCTGTGTTAGCAGATGTTTTTAGAACGCAGAGGAATAAGCAGTGATCTACTAAGTCCAGAAGTCAGCCTTCATAAATAAAGCAAATACTTCAACAAATACTGCAACTAGCACCAGGTTAGGCTACAGGAATGCTGTTCCCAGTGGCATAACCACTGCAAACTGCTGCTGGCAACGGACCAGGCAGGGTACCAAGTCTCCCAGGGAAGAGGTCTACTGTTGAAGCAGAGGTAATAGCCTCTTTTTGGCCACAAATGGCTCCAGCTAGGATACATCTAAATTCTGCAAATCTCTTCTTTGGGTATTTTTAGTACTTGAAAAAAAATATCAATAATCACCATTTGAATGATTGACCCTCATGGTACATCTCAGACCAGCCCAAAACACTTTGACTACACAGACCAGAGGCATTTGTGAGTATCCTAGGACTTGTCAATGACAATCATGAAAGAGAATCTAGGAGAAACATTTGGTGCCTCTTCCCGATGAGGAATTTACTTAAACTTCAGGGACCTAGACGGGTCTAGATGCTCCTTAAATAATCTTTGCTTTACTTAATTAGATTATGGCAGCAGAAATTTCCATGTTACCTCCTAATGAAACTGTTGGTTAAAAAGAGTAAAGATGTTATGCACAGCTGCCATGCCTGCCTTATTATGCCTGACAAGAACAGAGACATCTGTGTCTAGGACAGGCTGGAATCAGCTGTAACATGAAATTACCTGGGAATGCTGGAAAATGCATCAACATCACAAGAAAACAAAGTATCAAAGTGTTCTTTAAGCAACTCTCAGACCATCCGTGAATGGGTAATAATGGACAATAAAATCTTATAATTTAAAGATCTTAGAGTTTATAGATCTTATAATCTAAAACGTTGGAGACATCTCTTAAGAAAGATTTATATTCACCCTTTTGAATTTTTTTCACTGTACTTGAATAAATGTAACAAATATTTGAAAATTGAATGAAAGTTCAATTCATGCAAATATATAGGATAAACAAGACCATATATTTTAGATCATGAATAGAATCATAGAATGGTTAAAGTTGGAAAAGACCTCTAGAGGTCATCTAGTCCAACCTCCCTGCTAGAGCACCATAAACAAGAAAGAAAAAATGTTCAAAGACTTTGTCAAAATAAAAATTGACAAAGTGCTGGAAGTCAAACATAGGTTCATACAAAGTCCTCAGATAGTATCAAACAGGGATAGTCTTGGGTGGCCATGCTAGGGAAGAGAAGACAAACTCTACTTGCACTTGAATGTAACTGCTTCCCACAAGAAGTGGGAAATAATAGGCTGTATAATGCACAGTGTCATATGCAAGGGAAAAGAATCCTGGCCATATCCAAAACATTCCTAGCAACTGGAACAGGAGGAGAAGGGTATTGTGTTCAGAAAGAAGAGAGAGAAACAAGAAGAAGACTTGATATATTCCAATCTCCTAAAAACAGATAAAACCAAAATTATATATTTTTTCCTCCTATTTCCTTCTTTGCCTATGCTTGTTTTACAGCTAAGCAAAAGATTATCTTATAGTAATAATAAAACAAAAAAAAGTCTAATATCTTTTTTGTATCAGAGTATGTCAAATCCATACTCTGATAATGTGAATTGCAAAAATGTCTCTATTTCTGTAGGGTCAGGTTCTCATCCAAAGCCATGAAAAAAGACTTTTTTTTTGTTTAGTTTTGCAGTGAAGTATTAGTTTGAATTCTGTTTCCAGACACAGGAAATAAATAGTTTTTATTCCAACCATGATTAATTCAGTAGGATTCTTGCTCTTTCACTTTACATAGATATAGCTTGAAACATAACAAAATCAACCTCTCTCTTTATAATTCCATAGAGTATCATTCACACCAGGATGACTTAAAATTTGTACAGTCTATTTCAAACTTTTAAATGGAATTTAACTCACATTTTCAGGGCAATAAAACCATGAAGAAAAGTGGTTGAACATACAAAAACAACATTCCATTTTTTTTTCTCAAAGCCCTATTTGATATTTCTAAAGAATTTTTCAAAAGAAAAGTATTCTTGCAAAGTATTCTTGGCAGCTCCACAGGTGGCTTTATTTACAAATCATTTGTTGCTCACCAGTGGGGAATAGTAGTTTAAGTCACATGATAAGGTTTCCTCTCGCTGAATCAATGAACATTTTTTAATTGGAAAATAATGTATAATAAACAGGAAATAAAAGAGTGGATATCTTTGTACAGAAGTATCTTTGTTTATGTGTTCGGGTGAGTGTTCATGTGACACACAGTTATGACTCAGATATCCATGTGAAAATAGCTTTGCATAAAGGAAAAAGAAGCAAACACTACTGTACTGAGGAGCCCTTAATAAACAGGTTGAATAAACTGCATGCTATATATACAACTTGCAAACTCTTTTGTAACAGATCTACCTAGACTAAAAAAACAGTGTTAAAGGCCTTAAGAAGATCTTCCCTTCTCATGCCTGTTGTAACATTATCTGAGGTTATTTGAGGCACTCAGTACACCTCCAATTTACGAGTGAGATTGTTTTTACCATTTGTGGGGAACCAGAACACGTGATAACTTAAATGACTGCAATGTAGAAGTCTCATTTTTGAGAATGTCTTTTAAGAGGCTAGAAGGATGTAGAAAAGACTAATGTTGAATATTGTCCATAATGTTGAACAGTTGGGAATATGCCTGTGGATGTTGGGTTGCAGAAGTTTCCTGATAGGAGTGTCTCAGGATTGTTAGTTACTGTACGTAGCCCATGAAGGGCATAGAGATGAGGAAATTGCTGGCTTTTAATCATTTCCAATCTCAGCTAAGAATTAACAGGGAATATTTCAAATAAGAGTGTGAGTCAAAAGACTAGATCTACATATCCCCCAATGTCAGGTAAATTTGGATCTAGAGCTGAAAGCTTGTTGTTGGCTCACTGCCAGTGACCTAATATAGTGACTCATTATTAGTATGTCCAGGGTAAATAAATACTTTCTAGAGGTGCAAGCATATTCATTGCAAGCCTGGTATTGCTGGTAGAAAGACTCCCTACCCAGGGGTTTTAAAGCAGGCTACTAAAACTCTATTCCTGGAGATAATTATTAATACTCCATGACACATTCTGACCCCCTGCAGACCTGTGGCCATATGTCTAACTTGATGAAGTACAGTTATTTTCACTAGCAACATCTAATCTGTTACTGACCCCACCGATTTCTATATAGCTGAAGTGCTATAAGTAATATGGTATAAACTGAGTTATATTTCTGCAGGTATCTCATACACATCAGTGTGATGTGGTAATGCTTTTTATCTAAGGTTTGCATGCCTTTATGCAAAAAGACATAGTGAAACCTTCTCTTTTCTTAAAGAAGTCCAAGCATGTATACATAGCATAGGAAGGCATGAAGTATTTTCAGAAATAATATCAATTTAATAGGTTGCTATTTGGACAATAGTTGACACATCCAGAATAGCATTGTCTTCTAGCAAGCAAATAACAGAAAAAGTATTTAAGTGTTAACAATTAATTGCATGCCTAGGACAGCTCAAGTTACAGGTGTGGGCATAATGGTGTTGAAGGCTGAATTTAGAGAAGTAAACAATTTAATCAGCAAATTATTATTTTTCAGATTAACAAATGAAGGTGTCAGGATTGGGAAACACAAGAAAAAAAACAATAGTTGCTTCTGTTTTGCAGTCTACTCTTCTCTACTGGAAGGGCTTCAAATATATTACCACAGAATATATTACTACAAATATATTGCCACAGAAAGGCTTATTTATTGCTGAGGTGATGCTGGTTATTTAGTGAAATTTACGGATCTAAGGAATGATTTCTAAACGTGCAACAGAATGCTAAAATATGTAACAAATATAGAATATAATAGATGAAGATAAGACATGGAGTGAAGATGGACACCAAGTCCATCATTTCTTTCTGTCTGGTTTGCATGTTTAGTCTAATTTAAAGGGTCACATTTATGTAAGTCTAAGGAATATCCTCGGACCAATGGTTCCAGGAAAAGCAAAATGTGAGACAAGGGAAACAATTTTCTAATCATGTACTGTACTCCCATCAAATAACAGCTCCACCTCTTTGTCCAGATCTTCTTCCTCCAAAAAACAAAACAAACAAAAAATCTCTCTCTACATTTATTCTTCAGCAAATAGTGGTTAAATTACCAGTAACTTACTCTTAGTTTGTTATTTATAGAAAATGCAATAAATGTGAAAGTGTTAGTTCTGATGTTCTTTCAGTTCTGATAAATATCCCAATCTAGATTAAAAAAAAAAAGATAGGACTTATAGGTATAATAATATCTCATTAAAAACTAAATATGACAAAGAGATTCAAATTGCTTACTTTCAAAAATTTAAGTTAATAAATATTTTTAAAAAGCTATCATATAATGAAAAAATCTAAAATAAAATGTCTTGCTAGAGTTATTTTCTTTAAATACAATTCTTGTTCATTTCCAAAAGACTTCTCTCTGTATAAAATTTGTGTGAAATATTAGCAGCTTTTTCTTCATATGTTATATAAAAGCTTATTCCCTAAGAGTTTTATAAGAGTGAATATACTGTTTTTACCTCATTTAAAGAGCTACTGACAAAAAATGACATAGAAATAACTGTTATTAATAAAAGACCTAGAAAGCACACTACTGAAATGTGAGGTATCCATTAACAATGCTAATAAGCAAGTCACTGACTTGTGGTGACACTTCCTAACAGCTTATTGCTTCTTAACAAATTTGTTAAAAGTTTACTAACAAAACTATTCCCGAATGAGACCAGTTTCATATTCACATAACATATTCAGATTATAAATCAAATGAGAGAACAGAATAAGGCAAATCCTCAGGCACTGTGAATCAGTCAGAGTCCATTTAAGTCAGGAGAGGTGAACCAGTTAATGGTAACCGATACAAGCTTAAATCCACTGTCCTCTCATTAACCACAAAACAGCTAGTGATTTCCTGCTGAAAGCCTACTCATAGTAAAAAAAAAAAAAAAGCAGCAACAACAAAAAAAAGACCCCAACATCATTCTTCTTGTGTCACAGATGAATTTTGGAGGTGTGAAGAGGTTAAGTGATTTGCAAAGGTCACAGAACAGATAAGTGGCAGAGCCAGGAATAGATCTGGTGTGTCGTGACTCCTATACAGTAACCACAAAACCATCTGGCTTGTCAGAATAAATTCGTATTTATTTATGTGATGTTCTAAGGGCAAACAAAAATGTCAGCATAGGTTAAATGTCATCTAATAATTTGTCCTCACAGCAGTTCATCCCTAATGAGCTGTTGTATAACCCTATTTCTTATTTGTTATATGACAACTTCTTTTCATGGCTGCTTAAAAATTATTTTCTGTAGTTTTATTTTTTAAGACAGTGAAAATGCACCAAGATAGATTGCTGATTAGGCTGTTCTTTGTCTGGTTGTAGAAACAGGGGCCTTTTCCTGATTTATGCTACTGCTGCTCAAGCAACGTGGAGTGCAAATATCAGCTCACTTGACCTTTACTGATCTTTCATTCATTAAAGGTATTGCATAACTAAGAGAGAAAACCCACCTGAAAGGTAATTCTTCTAGACTGAAACAAGTTTTGAAATTCAAGGCCCCTGCTTTTAGTAGCAATCCAACACTGCCTGAGAGGACGTGCCTCCTGTGCGAAACGGGACAGCTCAGCCACATGGAGGTCCAATACTGGGTGAAGGTATTCTGTGGTCCCTCACTTACCTTGGCTGAGTCTGGATCCTAGGCTTCCTAATATTAGACTTTTCTTTTTCCCTCTGTTTTCCTATTTGCTATCTTGTCTCATGTTGATTTCCTATAGCAATTACATGCAACTGGTGGAATTATTTTCTCCACTGTTTAGCTGAGGACCCAGCTTTCATAACTGTCTGACTTTAACCTTCTTTACATTAAAACAATAAATCTATGATTATGTTTCACTCAGATATTCTTTTGTGGGCTGTAATTTGGTCTTTTTACTTTTTACTCCTACATTCTCCTTTCTATAAATGTTACCTTGATGAGAATTTTTTTTTAACTTCCCTAAGCACCTCAGAAATCTCATTTACGTGCAGAACATAAAAGTGTCCATAAAATATCACACAATATTAATAGTACAGAAAAGGCAGTACATAAAAATAAGGGAGTAGAGCTTCAGATGTTGTAACTCAGTCACAACAGTAACCCAAAGTTAAAGTGATTGCTCCAGCTGAGAACCTGACTTACAATGGATGATAACAGTTGGTCTCTAGGTTAAGATGACCTTACTCCGTTTTCACTGTGAAGCTTAGAGGAAGGCTATACGTTATTGTTCAGGGGACAGAAAGAACTGCAGACTCTTTTGATGAGACTAGCCACCATTATATATGCCAATCACATCCTGTCCCAGCAATAATTACCAGAGAGTATGAGAATGTACCTGTAATGATAAAGTGAATTAAACATATAAATAAGTTTCATGCAGGTAATTGCAAGCAAAATGAAAAAAAGAGAGAGAGAGCACAGGAGAGAAAAAGAAAGGCGAAACAAATACAGAGACTTAAAATGAGAAATTGATGAAAAGACTTTGAAGATCTTCTATTCTAATTGATGACTTATATTCATATTCATGCAATTCATGAAGAAGGAATTGGAAGGGAAATGAAAAGAATAAATTTAAGATATATATTTTAAATTATTCTGACTTCCAGCCTTTGTCATTGCTTTGTAATTATCTAACTGAGTTGTTTGGTTGACCAAAAGGACAAGATTCATGCCCAAGTTTCAATCCCTCCTGGCCTTTTCTCTCATTCTGCAAGACCCGTTGACCATTTATTAAAGGCCTGGTGCTGCTCCCTTCTATAGAAGACAACGTGCTTATGCAGTTGTTTGCAAAGCTCTGAAAATGAAACTTGGCAGGTGACTATTGGGATCTGAAGACACTAGCTCCCCACTTTCCCTCTACCACATCCCCTAAAAGTGACTTTCAGGAAGAGGATAGAGATTTTATTTCTGCATCTTTCCTTTGTGCTTATTTATAAGGTTCAACTTGCCAGTTCACTCACGTTAGCTCTATGGTGCTGGTATATCTGCAAAATAACAAATCTAACTGTCAGAGATTCCTGCTGCTTGCTTTTTTCCCTATGCCTTGCAGTGTGACTTTGCATTTTGATTTCCAAGGCCATAAGACCTTGAGAATTGCTTTGAATTATTTTACCCATTTTCTTTTGGTAACCTCTCTATCAAAGCTTCTTTCTTCTTTTGAGGCAGCCTGGCCAGGATAGCTCTCAGACCTTAGCAACCACCCAGATTTTACAGTGTGAAGTCATTACTGTTCAGCTAATGGCAGGTGCAAGTTCCACATACTGATAAAATATGCTTTCAGGGCACTTGATGGGCTCCAGCAGTCCAGAGGTTAAGAGAACAGTAGGGGAGAATGAACCTACTAAGTTTTCTTGGATAGAAATGGAAGTTGCTGCAGTCTGCATTCTTCAGGAGTGAGTTGAAATAAGAAAGTATATGCATGTGTGGGTGTATGCATATTCATCTGCATTTTGAGGAGTGATTTCTCCAAGGGGGATACTAAATGGAAGGGAAAAAAAAGAAAGAAAAAGAAAGAAAGAAAAAGAAGAAATGGCTATAGAACAAGTTCAGCTTAACAATTTATCAATAATGCAATGAAACTTTATTTCTTCTATCTCACAAGTTTAAATAATACAAGACTATGAGTATTATATTGTATAAATTACAGACAAACAGTGGCACAAAGATGCTGCCTGTGGAATATATTAAAAACAGATAAAATAGAATAGCAGAGAAAGTGAAACAAACTAAGGGATCCAGGCAGCAGAATGAAGAGACGAGATTTGAAAAGAGATGGAGAGTTGATGAGGCAGAGAGATACTGCAAGGGTGTTCCAGATGGCAAGACATTATGCAAAGGGATGGAGAGAAAGCTGGTATTAAAGGAATGGAGGGAAAAGGCAGGGGAGAGGAACGCAGGTCTTGAACAGCACTAACAAGGCAGACATCTCTGAGCCAGAGCCTGAAGTGGATGGGAGGCTTGGGGATTCCTCTGGAAACAGAGCAGACGTGATTTGGTGATTTGGTAGAGCAAGTACAAGACAGTGGGCAGCATTCTGCTTGCTGCCAAGGAACAGAAGAGCCTGGGGAAGGATTATATTTAAATTAAAGAATCTTGGAGTTCCACAGGCAAGAAAAAGAGCAGTAGCATCATTTGGCCTATCTTCAGGCAAACACCGCTAATATTGACTAGGTCCAGGTGTAGGGATATGTCCAAACAACTGCAAGTTCTCTCCAAATATTAAAGGTCACTCAGCCGATATGGCTCTTCAGTTTCCCTCATTATTCCTACTATGCCTCTGAGTTACTTTTCCTAGTCGTTCTATGGTGATAGATCAATAGCAAACACATGCTGGACATTTTGTGTTTTAAATTTACTTCTATACATCAGCAATTTTAAGGAACCACATGCAAGAAACTGCCTGTGCACATTAGACTTGCACACACAAGTATGACCGATAGCCTCAAGCTGGTTTGTCCAATACTTGTTTCTGCAGGCATAAAAACAGATGATGTTAAAGCTCTGCAAGTCCATTTCCTACCTCATGAATTTTAACCTTACTACTGACATCTACCCGGACCTTTTTTCAAGCATTGTCTCCTGCGCATTTGTTTTAACCTGTTTCTCTTCTGGTGGGGCTACTTCTGAAAACTGAGAAATATTTTAATACAGGAGCAAAGGCTGATCACATGTTGTATCACAGAACCTGAGGCTGATGTCTCCTGATATTTAATTTTTCCAGAAGCTGTGAAGGGCACACATTTCTGTGTCATTTTCTCCAATTCTGCCATGCTCCCAAATTCAATGTCATTTCCATGCAAGAGAACAAATTGAATAGAATTTAAAAGTAAAATCATTTACTTAAGCAAATAAGAGCATAAATGAAATGGCTTCTTTATCCGGGGGGCAGTCCAGAGCTGGCTAATAATAGTCCTGTGAAGTCAACAGGCTTTAAATTAAGCTCTTAAATTTGATCAAAGGATTAAAATTCTGCTAAGAACTAATATTAATAAAGTACTCCCTTGAACTGCTCAAATTTTCACACAGCAAAACAAAACAGAAATAACCAATCAACATATGTACATTTTTCCTGCAGAGGGGCCCAGAATCATTCATCTGTTCTTCTTTTCAGAGTGATAAACTCTGAGGAATCATCATAAAATATACTACAAATGTAAGGGAACAAAGGAGTCAAATTTCAGCTGAAAAGCACCCCCTTCGTAACATTAGTTTCACATATTCTGCGTCAAAATATTCTTTTATTTTGTCAGAGAGCTTAGCTTTAATGATACTTCAGCTATAATGGTAAATCAGTAATTGTCAGGCCACTTATTTGTCAAGTGCTTTGCTGATAAATGTAGTCATACTCTTATAAAAAAAAATCTAAAGAGACAGCCAGAGCCTATTATTCTGTGTTTCCCTGTCTTCCTTCTCCTCCCTCCAGCCCATACTGCAAGGAACCATTTTATGGGCAATTAGTTTTGTTTCCAAGTAATGTAAAGATTTTGCATTAAAAAAACATGCAAAGTCTTACTGACTGACCTGTAAAGTAATGAAGACAGTAGTAACAACACAGATGGTATTATTTTCAGCTAATGAAGAAAATACCAGTACAACAGTCTAGGACATTTTCTGTTATACTTTAAGAAAAATTGGTAAAGATAGGGTGGGCATCTGATGCAGGATTCATGCATGTACAGGGAGATGTTTCAGGCAATGTACAGATGGAAACATATCCGCTATGCATGTGTCAGGAAATGTTTGTCTTGAAAAACTATAATTGTAATCAAACTGCCTTTCTTTTAAATGACCTAAATGTGTATCTCAGGACACACATCTTTTTAAATACACTGCTCATAGAAAATGTGTAGACACAAAAATGATAACTAGTACCAATTCTCATATTTACAGGGCACATTCTGGCACTCATGAGCCTTGCTGAGCTGTTTAATTTGGATTCTGACAGACAAGGGAAGAAAAAAATGTAAGAAACTAAAGTTACCTGAGGAAGATATTTGGCCAGCATCTCTGAGATGATAGCTCACAATATCTCTGATCATTGTAATCTTCTGATAACTAATGCCAATACCAGTGAGAGCAACATCTTAAATTACATTTTTCTTGAAAGAAATAAGTCACAATTTTCAGAAAAGAGGGCTATTATGATTCTCATGGGTAACTTCATGTCGTTCTGACAGACCAGCTGACCTGTGTTCCTGCTGTTGCTCTGAAAAGTCTTCAAGTATTGTCCTGTGTGGAGAATATAATGTTCTGAGCAGCTGTTTTCCACTAACTGATTGAATTAGGGCTAATAATGTACAAACCTAGGTCACTGCCAGCTAGTTTGAGGCTATATGGAATTGCTTTGCCCTGTCTTTTTTAGACTGATCAGGACATATTTAAAGAAAGGATCCTCTTTCCTTGTGAATGATATTATATACAGATAGCCAAGCAAAAGCCAACATATGTCTTAAAGTTCACTTAGACTCTTACAGTAGGATATAAACAAGACCAAAAAATGTCAGTGCTATTTCTTATGCACTAATAATTTCTCTAGAAGTATGAATAAAATGTTCAGAGATCAATCTTCTTAGAACAACTTCCAGAAATCAGGCAGAGCATGAGTGCTGAAAACATGGAAGGTAACTACTGCTAAAAAGAACAGTTCTGTGCACTAGAAAAGGATTCAGATGACATATAAAGAGTTGTGCAAATCATAATGTTATTCTCATAATATTGCTTTTGATGTCTCCATCTGAATGTGTGTATCCTGTATGGTTAATGCAACTGATCTGATACCTAAAGCACTTTAGAAAGCATTGTCCAAAAGCGAATATTATCACAAACGGTGAAAAAAAAGTTACAGACTTGGAATATAAAAACACAAATTACTTGGCAGGTGTTTGTAACATTTTCCATCAAGTTCTTCAAGCACATTTATTCAAGGAATTGGTATATCTGCCAAGGATGTTGCCAGAAATGAGTGTGTCAAAAATATTCAGGAGAAGTTACACAATATATCTGGGAAGAAGAAATCATTTGCTACTACCAAAAAGTGACAGTTCTATGCCATCCCCCACATTTTTTTGGCTCTGTTCTCTGCTTTCACTTCTGACATAGGTTAAATTTTAATTCTGCTCTCTATCATGTGACTGCACTCATTCACATGCCATATGAAAATAAGAAGTAGCCTTGGAAGTAGCTGCCATTTTGAAAGCTCTTTGCAGAAACAGGAAGAATTTTTGCTGGAAAACATGGTAATCTTGTTGGATGCAGCTTGCAGTGATGATCTCGTGAACACCTATCAATCAGACTTATACCTAAATTTAATTCTGTTCTGTCTGCATCATTCAAAACCATATCATCTTGAAAATAAACATTTTAGCTCAGGGAAAATACATCACTTTTCATAAGCAAATATAAATAAAATCAAATTCTGTTAAAGATTATGTGACTCCCAAATGCTCACATGCTCTAGATGTCCCTACTTGAGCAGGGATGTTGGACTAGATGATCTCTAGAGGAACCTTCCAACATTAACCATTCTGTGATTCTGTGAATATAGACTAACTTGCAGAAGGATGGAAGAGGTACCCCAGTGTCACCTGTAGTCTCCACAGGAGGGGGCTGACTCAGAAGCGATATACTTTTGTCTGAAGAATAGAACATTTATACACCCATTTTAAACATCAATTCAAATTTAGTTTAAAAGTGAGTCCATGTCACCACCCCTGCTTGAACTGTGATGAACCCAGATAACTGAATCATTTTCAGTATCAGGAACTCAGGATGTCTCTGGGTCACCGCAAGCCTATGAAAAGTGAGTTTTGAAGGAGTAAAAAGCATTTCATCTCCAATGCTGCATTCATACCATTAAAAGCAAACAGACAAACTTAAACATTCAAATGAAGATAGGAAAAGAGTCCAAACAAAAGCAGGAGCGTGAACAGCTTCCCACAACCCTTTATAGCTCTCTAGAGTGATTACATCCTATTTACTTCCACTTCTTGCAGCATTTTTATTATGTTCTCCAACAGGAAAAAAATATGCCTCTTTAATTATCCTTCCACACTTTGTGCCAGTCAAGCCCTGTGTCCTGGATTGAAATCAATGTTAATAGCTTTTGAGACTCCAGTATAGTTATATTTTTTAATTGATGTCTCTTCTTCCTCCTGCTGACCCAGTTCTCATTTTCATTATATTCAAAACCACATTGATGATCCACTCAGATCTGATCAATTATTTTAGCTCCTTTCTGCAATAACTAAATTTAATAATGCTTTGCTGGCACAATTTAATTACTGGCACAAACATTTGAAAATTGTGAACAACAGCTGAGTTTCAGTGATAGAAAGCAGGTGGTCTCATGGCTGTTAGGATCCAAGCGACAAGCAAACTAAGACAATGAAGGTTACTGCATGGACTCATTACTGCAGTTTTGCTATTTGTAATTCTGCCTTATCCACCAACTGTAATCTCTATTCCATCTAATGTGCCTCTACTCATTGTAGCTTTCTTCTATGTAACTATTTATACTTGTGGAAAAGGCACATACATAAGAAATTGCTAGACTAGGAAAGAGGGAATGGAACAGAAATAGAAAAGTTGCTTAGAAAGGTAGTTAAATGATTCAGGATGTTAAAAGATATGGAGGATATGTATATGGAGAACAGATGTGCAGGGGTGTGCTATAAACAGATGATAAAACAAGCACTTCCAGGAACACAGTAATTAAATAAGCTTGAATTTCTACTGCACTGTAGTTAGTAGCTGGACTTTCTAATGCCCGGTGTGCCACATAGGGTGGAGCACCCTGTGTTGCTGTCTCTCCCTATATTGGCGTGTCTTTTCTATACCTCTACCACCTACAGAAGCCTTATAATAACTGGATGCCTTTGCGGCCTCTGAAACATACAGATGTACACAAATCATGATCAGAAACAGGAGACTTTTTTCTGTAGGTCTAAAATCCTAATCAGAAAATAAGGAAGAAGTTTAGGTAAATAATAAGATTAGAATAAATACTTGAAATATTACTCCTCTTTCTCTTCTCCCATAAAACAGAAAATTGAGATAGACAGTCAAAGGGATGTATATATAATGCTATTTTACATATATGTATATATTACTGCAAATAATTAATATTCCCAACTAACAGTTATTGAACTTGTGATCCTCACTGTTTCAGGAGAAAGACAAGGAAATCCACAGCTCAAAGGAAAATAATAAACATTTACAGCTGTTAGAATAATGAAAACATTTTTTAAGATGTCAAGCTATGATCTTGCCTGTGGTTTTGCCTTTTTTATGTTCTTCACTAGGTAGGTTATTTCTATATTAACACTGCCTGATGTGGTAGATACTTTTTCATGTAAAGATAAAGGAAAGGTACTTTCTCAATAGCTTCTCTATGAGTATTGTGACTTCCTATAGCTGTGCATGTAGCTAACTCAGGGACCACCTGTCTTGGGGCTTTTTGGTGCACCATGCAAGGGAGGAGTAAGTTACTCAAAGCAAGTAACCAAGTTAATCTGATGCCACTTTCATCTCCAGACCCAAGACTTCTGAACATTTATAGTCCTCCAGCTGATTTTCCCTGGATAGCTGTACAATGAATCACTTTCCTCAAGAACAGAAATATCCAAATGTAAATCCTGTAGGAGTCTTACAAAACCACTTGCCATAAACATCAGGCAGAGGAGCAGGAACAGTTATTCCCTCAGTGGTTTCTCATGAGCTTGCTTGCCTACTTCAATAGGAACACAGTCCACCAGAGAAGAAAATAAAATCACTAAAAGACATATTATTACTCCACTGCATGTTTTTAAATAAATCATCATTGTTACTGTCACGATCATATATAGATAATCTAGCTACAGCCTACCACTCATTTTTACCAGGTATTGTTGAAACAGGAGGGAAAAAAACCAACCTGCTCTGAGCTCCAAGAAGTTTCACAGTTGCTTCAAGAGACACAGGTGAATATAGACAGACAGAGAGGCACAAAGAAACCCTGGGATGGCACTGTCAGCATGTATACGTATATTGTATGCATATTGTGTAGATTCAATATACCAGATGCATCCACTTTTTGGTTGTTGTATGTTTGGTATCTGATGGAGGATCATGGGAGACCTCCATAATTGATTGTTCAAGACTGATTGAAGAAAAAGTCCACACTTCACAAGCCCATTAAAATTGGCTAAATTATTGCAGCTGAGGAGACCAAGAGCCTGTTCAGTCTTACTCTTTTTTTTCCTCTTGGAAATCAGATGCCCACTAGCTCTCTTCTGAGGCAAATCCTCAGCCAGGGGCTCAACGTAGTCTTCAAATGATGTCTAGTAGATAAAGTATAATTATGATCAGAAAAAACATTTGATCCTCTTAAAATGAAATTTGAAAACCTGTTAGAAAGTCTTGCCACAAATTCTGTGCATTTGAAAAAAATATGAGATATTTGTAGCTGCTTGTATACTGTTCAGCATTGCTGTTGGATAGGAAACGTCCTTGCTTAAGGAGATCTTATACATCAAATTCATGTTGCAAGCCAGTGAAGATGAAGAGGTAATCAAAAGTGCTAATGGTCACAGTAAAAAGTGATAAATTTGGACAAAAGTGGTTGTGGGCAATAAATCCAGCAACCTGCTGGGCCTGGCACAAAGCCACCTGGGACAGGCTGTTTGCCAGCAGTTTTGAAGGTTAGCATAAAATGAAGCATCCTCTAAGTTAATAACACTCTTATAATGAATACAATCTTTTATTAGAGCATGAGTACTATGACCAATGCAAAATTAGCCTGCCTGAGTGCATGAACACGTGTGTTCAGAGGGAGACCTGGTGAGAGGCAAACAAGATGATTAATGCACCTGCAGGCAATTATTTTCCCCTACTTTGGCTTCTCCAGGCCTTGTTCAGCAGCTATGCTCCCAGAAGACTGTTCGGATCTGAATCTGTGGTGTCTCATGATAAGGTTATACCATTCTATAATGGTGGCATGGGGTTGGATTTGGCCTTACTATTATCAGGTAGATTCAGGGGCAGATTCAGGAGGTTTTATGCTAAGGGCAATGTGGATATCAGTGCTACAAAATCAGCATGTTAGTCTAGGCTAAAGAGAGTAATGGGCTTCCAATACTGAAATAAGGCTGAGAAATTACTGAAGTAGTCACCTTTATTTTGCAGGATGGAGAATGCCCTCCTAACCACCAGGCTACTGGCTACTGGCTACTACACAACCTGTTTAAGGGAGGAAGAAAGTCCTGCCAATATGAGTGTCTGCCTAGACAAAGAACAGGTACTCTTGAGAGTCATTGGATCCCTGCTCCTCAAGGAAGATTTTCTTAAGATCAGTGACTGGCATGCTCTGACCAGCTGAGTGATCATGGTAGGGTTGTACAGAGTAAGGGAGTTACTTATACTTATATACTTATACTTATATATACTTATATACTTATATATACTTATAGTTATATGCTTATACTTATACTGATAAGTAAGGGAGATAAATTGTTTTTACTGCCAATTCTTTCCATAAGGTATGCTGTGAATGTTGTGTTTTGTGAGTACACTCTATCCCTAATGACAACGCAAGGAGAAGGGGTAAGGAGAGATGTGTGAAACTGGAAACACAGTCTAATGTTGGATCCATGATGATTTATCTCTTTTTCACTTTGTATACTAAAGGCTCAGAACTGTGATTACTTCTCATGCCCAGACTCAACCCAGAAACAGAACAACCTATGCTCTTTTCTGTATTTTTGGAATTGTCTCTTGAAGTGAATTGCACTTAAGTCTAAACTCTTTTCCAATTCCAGTCAGGGCCATGAGGGATCCCTACAGAAATGCAGCAAGCTATGAAGAAGTGGGGTCCAGCTACCTGAAATACTCATCTATGCTCTGTGGTTCTACTGATCAAGAATATGTCTCACTAGAAAAAAGCCAGCTCTGAAGTTTTCTACTATATAACCCCTTGTAGCACATGGGATCACCGTACTTGACTGTAATGGCTATTGTGGCACTGATCCCAACCTTGCTGATAGTGCAGGCCTGACTAGTGCTGTCCTTGTGATGAAGTTTTCATCCACACAGATGTGTGAGAAATCTCACAGTCCTCTCCAAACACATCCTTCTGTCCCTCTTTCTGCTCGGTGCTCATGGGCAACATCTTCTTTGGGATTTACTTAAATGCTCCATAGCCAGGGTGGCAACGGCTCCCTAGCCCCCAAATGGGAGGAGTCATCATGTTGTGGAACTCTTTCTGTTTGTGTTTGTTTTTCTCTTTAAATCGTAGTGATCATTTGGAGACAACTGGGCAACAACTTCCTCCCACAGGAAGCTCTTTTTGAGAAGGTTTGATGTTTTCATCCTATCCATATGGTGTTATGGATTGGTTTTCCTAGATTCAGTCTACCACGCTACCACCTAACATGCTACCAATGGGTTAAGTATCATGTTGCTATAAATGAGAGAACTGTGTATGGTAATGTGTTTGCTAGGATTTGTGAAGAGATGTTAGACGGGAGGAGACAGAAATGCTGATTCATTGCAAAACAGTTCCATATATCATGGTTTTGTGGTGCATGCACTTGCTACCTGGAATACTCTCCTCTGATTAATACTTTCTGGGATTGAGTAGCAAATTCTGTGCAGGGGGGATCCTGATACAGCTGTGTCAATATCTTTCCTTATGACTGTGTGTATGTATGTACTCCTAATATCCTGGAGGGCACTGCCATGGGAGTGTGAGTGATCAGAGCAGTTGGGTTTATGCTTCTGGGAATATCTGAGATAAGGCAGCGTTGGCACAATGACCAAAGCCTATTTTTCTCTTGTCCGTTTTACGTACCATTGGTGGATATGGTATCACATGGGAACCCACATGTTCCCACAAACTTTCAGGAAATGAAGTGCAATTAAGAAGGACTTTTAGGTAAACAGCGAAAGAGGAGTATGTTGGAGCACAGTGCAAGAAAGCTAACCAGTCTCTGCTGCCACTGAATATGTGTTCATTAGAGTCTATCCCCTAGAAATCCTCCCAAAAGCTACATACCCCAGCATTTTCAAAATTATAGCTCTGCACACCCTCAAACCTTCCTTTCTTTTATTTTTCTCTCTCTCTCAGCCTGATTTAAAGGGGAAGATCAAGAAGATGCCTTCTTAGATCCTGAAATTCTCAAAAATTCCTTTTGTTTTTCTTCATCTCATGAGTCCTAGTCTTCATCTTTCTATCTTTTAAGCTACAAAACACAGTACACAAACAGGATTCTTGAGGTCCTATTTAAAACATTAGAGATACAATTGCTTCTTTGTGGTAAAGGTTTCAGAGTCATTGGAAATCATTACTCTAGTGACAGATCTGCCAACTCACAGAGTGATTTATAGGTAACTAACAATTACATACATATCTCTGGTAGGTTTATTTTTCCCCCACTCAGTTGTAGAAGCATAAGCCACCACATTAATGGAAATACAATAATATAAATGAAAGAGAATGTGATCTGGGATTTCCAGAATAGGAATGTTGGACATTTAACCTAGCATCAAAGCCTCGTGAAAATCTTTTAATTTAGACATTATTTCCAAGAGTGGGTTAAAGCCCTTTGCATATGTTTAAGTTAGAATGCCTTGTTGGCATTTTGATACCACAGCTCATGAGGTGAATGTCTGGAATGGCCAGGAAAAAGTGCTCAGATAGCTCCACATTTTCACCTGGGTTTTGCATCAGAGCAAGAGATGTATTGATCCATAGGCTTCTGAGAATACTACAAGTGAAATCAATGGAGAAAAGTAGATGGTTTTAATCATATATTTTAAATGTACAACAACACGAGAAAGTGGGAAAGAATACCCATTAGCAGATGAAAGAACACATTTTAGAGGATTTAATCATGTCAGAATCCATTCTAGCCATGGCCTCTGTGTTCACATCCCCCATCAACTCTATCACCACTTTCAATTCTTCCTTTTTTACTACTCTGTCTGAGTAGCAGCTGGAAATCTTTCCATCCTCTGCCTCCTGCCTTGGAGAAGCTCGCTAACAGCAAGGGAAAGGCCAGCAGTTCAGGCAAGTCGAATGGCTGAGCTAGATGCACTTTCTCAGTCCCGCCATGCATTGAGCTCTCTGCCAGTAGGAGGAGGAAGGGAACAGCGTCAGAGCTAGACGGCCTTTGAGATGAAGGATGAAGCGGTCCTCCTTGGAACTATTGTTTAGGATTGCTGCAGGCAGACGAATGCTGCTACAATATTTATATGTAAGACAAGCTTTTCTTCAAAGAATGAATTAGACAATTATACCTATGTTTGTGGTGTCAGCGTGTGACGAGGGTCTAGGCTCTAGGGGTGACTCTGTAGCAAGCAAGTCTTAGTTTGGTTCTGAGAAAAACTAAGTCCAGCTTGTTGCAAGGAGGAAATTTACAACATTTGTTTGTCAGCATATTTGGGGATAACTCACCGACTTCTTGTTTCTTGTCTTCGACCACTCACATACAAGGATTCTTCCAATAGAACGAGCATTTAGGAAGCTGAACTAGACATCAAAAGGAGTAACCCCACTTGGAAAACAGTTTTTACTGAGACAATTCATAGTAGAAGCCTGCTAAATAGTCATTTGTTTAATGCCCTCCCCGCTTTTTTTACAGGACAGGTTTCATGTTTTTAATATGCCCAGTTGGAGCTAGGATGGCTGCTTCAGGAGCCTCATTAGCATTCCCTTTAGCAGCAGACAATAGGATTTTGCAGCTGCCCTCTCTGCAGTATTTACCAAGGCAGATGTAGGAGCTGCTATCAGAATGCTAATAAAGCAGAAAGCTGCCACATCCAGCAACCTGAAAGGGAACTTTTGAAGCCTATGATGTTTCTTTTAAGTCTTGCTGTTTCCAAATTGTCATCACTGGATTTATGGTGACTGTACCTGTGTATTTGCTTTGTTCAGCATGGCATTTCTGTACTTGCATTCATTTCACCCGATTCCTCTGTATGCAGCACAGTTAAGCATTCTGGCCTTTTAATTTGGCTAGACAAATTATCACTTACTCAGAATATGGAGAGATCTGCCCCCACGTAAAACAGATCTCTCCATGTAAGAGATTTGTCAGGAAGAAATCTTAAGAAATATTCTATATACCATAAGTTCTGCAGTAGAAATCATGAGTAAGACTAATTGCATATTTTATAATGAACCTCCTTCCCCTGAACCTTACAGGAAAATAATTGTTTATTTGGAAAAGAAATTTTCCTCGGCAGGGAATAATCTGTTCTGGATGAACTTTCTTTATAAAGTTTGTACAGATCTCAGGAATATTTCAGATATTGGTCCAAATTCAGGCTCAAGCTTTGGCTCAGCTAGCTGTGGAGAACAGAGTCTACCAGTCTTCCCTATTTCAAGAGCACATTCTAGCTGCTGAGACATAGAGAAAAGGGTTCTGGCAAAAAAGACATCTAAGCTATGGGAGAGGTGGCGAGAGTGATGGTCCTGAAGGACAGAATGTTCAGTGTGCCTAGAAAGGCTGGAGAACTTGGGTTCCAGTCTATTAAGTATTGTGAAATAGGGCTCCTTGAGGTATCTTATTCTCTGCTTTTTATTAGTTATTATTAATACATACTTTTTATTTCTCCTCCTAAAAAAATCAAGACCCAAACAGTCTTTACATTCTTAGTTTTGCCCCAGGAAAGAGGAATAAAGAACGTAAATATTTTTCATTGGGGAAAAATAATTTACTACTGTTCCTATAACTTTTTATCATTTTGATTTTCTTCCTATCAATTTCCTATCATTTTCTACATGTTAGCAATCAGACTCACATGACCCTAGATGAAATAACAAATTAAAGGACTGTTTCCTTCCACTTTGGCTTATCATATGTGTTGTGAAATCAGAGGTTGTCTTACAGGACATAAACCTATAAAGTTTATCAATGGGGGGATAGGAACTCCCTTTTGTCTTATCTATAGACACACGGCATTGTACTGTAAGACCCACATCCTTGACTGAAGCCTGAAGGCAGTATCCCAACAGACAGAAGAAATACATTTTAAATAAGGGAAAGAGATGCTTCAGTTAAAGAGAAACTGTCTTAAATGCAGAATGCAGGAGCAAATATTCAGTGTAGCTATTACACAAATGCAAGTGTGAAGATAAGGAACACTACTTTCTTACAAGACTTTCTTACAAGATTTAATAATTGAAATCTGCCTTTAAGATTTCACAGAATAAAGCTATAGAACATTTTTATCTGAATGAGAAAAAAAAAAGAAAAATGAGAAAAACTTAAAGTTTATTATCCTGGGAATAGTTAAGGCTCACATTACTATCCACACCAGTTTAACAGTTCCAGAAACTGAAATTTCTGCAGTTTCTCAATGAGAAGAGGCAAACTTAAAAGTTTATTATCCTGGGAATAGTTAAGGCTCACATTACTATCCACACCAGTTTAACAGTTCCAGAAACTGAAATTTCTGCAGTTTCTCA
The DNA here is from genome assembly GCA_013389825.1 of Crypturellus undulatus. Taxonomy (NCBI): domain Eukaryota; kingdom Metazoa; phylum Chordata; class Aves; order Tinamiformes; family Tinamidae; genus Crypturellus; species Crypturellus undulatus. The sequence goes on from VWPW01013353.1 coordinate 360,256, forward strand.
ATGAGAAGAGGCCACAGTGAGAAATGCACATGACAGGTTCTCAATGAAATCTCCTGGTGATATCTCCTGAAGGTCATTGTGGGGCTCTCTATGTCCAGCAGTGAATTCTCCAGCAGTATTTTTAGCATTTAGTTCCGGTATATCATCCATATTTGCCTTTTTCTTATTTGAGTGTTTTTTTTATATACTAATTATTCAATTGAATAATTATGAATTATTCAGTTCAGTATCGGTAAACATATTTGGGATAGGTTTCTTCAGAGATGGACTCTTCAGAAAATGTTAAAAGTTAGATATCAAAATTTTTATTTACTGATAGTGAAGTCAAAGTACTTAACCTGGTACACATCAGAAGAATCTCCATGTAAGTTATTGGTGATACAGTAAAAATGAGGAAAGAGAAGAATTAGTTAAGTAGGGCAAACATTAGGTTCATCTATATGTAAACTTTCCCAGGACACTCATCTTTGTGTTTCTGGACAAACTTCCAGGATTATAGCTGCTGCTGAGAGAAAAACAGTGACATTTCACCTGTACTGTTCTCTGTGTGATTTCAGTGAAAAACTTTAGTATTCACTTTCTGAAAGTGAGTACTCAGAACCAGCATTCAGTTCTGAAATAAGTGTTAAAGACAAAATTTATCAAAGTCCATATCTGAGTATGGATAGGAGCTTTTATCAAAGCTTTTATCAAAGCTCCTATCTGTATAGATCAGACCCATCCTCATACACTGTTTTGAAAGACCTGCTTTTCAAAAACCTTTTGGCTACACTTGTATAGTTTATCATGCCAACTAAAATATATTGAATTTACCTGAAGAATGGATCACTTGTTGCAAGCCAGATCCTAGTGTGCAGGTATCCACTTCAAATAAAACATATAATATTTTGGCGTCATGTCATGTATTTCTTGTATGAGTACAACCTGTCAACAGCAGAAAGCTTACCCTTAAGGAATTTATTTCAGTCACCAGGACATTAAAGTGTAAGCATACAAAAAGCAATTCCCTTCCAACTTTGAAGATATTACTCCTTTCAAGGTGATATGACACAAAGGCCTCTAAAATCAATGTGGGACTTTCTATTGCTTTCAGTGCAGTTTGCGCCATGGAATCATAGCATCATAGAATCATAGAATGCCTAAGGTTGGAAGGGACCTCTAGAGGTCATCTAGTCCAACCCCCCTGCACACGCAGGGCCACCTAGAGCACGTGGCACAGGACTGCATCCAAGCGGGTCTTGAAGATCTCCAGAGAAGGAGACTCCACAACCTCTCTGGGCAGCCTGTTCCTGTGCTCTGTCACCTTCACTGTCAGAAA
>VWPW01013353.1:362042-396291 GCA_013389825.1 Crypturellus undulatus
CACTGCTGCCTCATGGTCAACCTGTCGTCCACCATGACGCCCAGGTCCTTCTCTGCAGAGCTGCTCTCCAGCAGGTCGGTCCCCAGCCTGTACTGGTGTCTGGGGTTATTTCTCCCCAGGTGCAGGACCGTGCACTTGGCCTTGTTGAATTTCAGGAAGTTTCTCCCCGCCCAGTTGTCCAGTCTGTTCAGGTCCCTCTGGATGGCAGCACAGCCCTCTGGGGTATCAGCTACTCCTCCCAGCTTCGTATCATCTGCAAACTTGCTGAGAGAGCACTCTGTGCCTTCATCAAGGTCATTGATGAACAAATTGAACAGGACTGGACCAAGGACTGACCCCTGGGCTCAACACAGGCCTCCAACTAGACTCCGCACCGCTGATTATCACCCTCTGAGTTCTGCCATCTATCCAGTTGCCAATCCACCTCACCGACCACTCATCTATCCCATGCCTCCGAAGCTTGTGTAGGAGGATGTTGTGAGGGATGGTAATATTATATGTGGGCTTTCTAAACAGAAGCACACCACAGTCTATGCATGTTTTCCAGAGAGCTAATCATTTGTATATCTAGATAAACATGATGAGCAGGTCACAAGACATAACTATTTCCAATGAGTTCTGATAAATCATATCTGTAAACGGTACCCCTATAGAGGCAAAATTCCCCATGCAGACGTGGTGTGGTCTGCTTATCTGGACAAATATAACATTTGATATAGATGAAGAGCTAACGGAGTGGTTGGACTTTATAGATAAACAGCACATTTGAGTATTTTCTGCAATTGCCTGCCATTTCTAATATTGCCAAATTCCGTTTAGAGAGGAAGAGTGTAAGCCTTTTTAGGAGGATTTTTTTCTGAGAAATCTCCACTACAGAAAAAAGAAAAAAAATAAAAATAAAAAAGAAATGGCTGTTATAAAGGCCCCAGGTTATGATCTCTAACCTGTTTTGTAATTCAAAATAATTTAAAAATTAACTAAGGTAGCGTGAAAGAACAAATAAAATATTTAATTGATGTTTCAATTGTAAAAAATGAACTCAAAAAATAAGATGTTATAATGGGTTTTACTGGTTAAAAAAAAAAAAGGGAATTTGGAAGAAATTTACCTGGTTGGTGCCAAACTTCCAGGACAATAGAATTTTTTTTAATGTAATTTGGGAAAAGCTATGCAGGAACTTTTGAGCACTAATAGTACTTCTGGCACTACATATCTGGGAATCACAATAATTAGCATCAAATTCACCTACCACTAAGGCAGGTACAAGTGGCCCTACTTGAACCAGGTTCATTTCCGCTTACTCCTCATTCATCAAGGTAAGTGTATCAGGATACAGTGCCATTGCCCTCACAAGTTTATTTAANTTAATTTAAAAATTAACTAAGGTAGTGTGAAAGAACAAATAAAAATTTTATTTGATGTTTCAATTGTAAAACATGAACTCAAAAAATAAGATGTTATAATGGGCTGTACAGGTTTAAAAAAAAAAAAAAAGGAATTTGGAAGAACTTTACCTGGTTGGTGCCAAACTTCCAAGACAAGAACAGATATTTTTTAATGCCATTTGGGAAAAGCTATGCAGGAACTTTTGAGCACTAATAGTACTTCTGGCACTACATATCTGGGAATCACAATAATTAGCATCAAATTCACCTACCACTAAGGCAGCTACAAGTGGCCCTGCTTGAACCAGGTTCATTTGCGCTTACTCCTCATTCATCAAGGTAAGTGTATCAGGATACAGTGCCATTGCCCTCACAAGTTTATTTAATAGTTTTGTTGGTGTGAGCACGAAATCTTAATCAAAGGGGAAAAGTGCCAAAAAGAAAGTGCCAATTCCAGCATCCCTAATAACAACAAGGCTGTAGTGACCTAATAAAAAGATCTTACTTAAGATCATGTCCCAAGGAAACATCTAGAAAGAGCCTCACTATGAATGTGTTGGCAATCACAGACAACCTTCATTAAGTGCCTTTGTTTCTGACCTCCCAGTTGCCACACAGGTGTTTTCTCTTTAAGTTATCATGGTAAACTCAGGCTCTTTGTATTCAAAATAAAAAATAACATATAGCAACCTTGTTGTGTTTACTAAGCCATGTTCAGGAGTGTAATACACATTGGTTGTTTTTTGTAGAAGGTTGTACTCGGTTGCTATAGCCAGTTTTTCAGGTTTCTAATTCGATTTCCAGTGGTCAGTGAGAGGAAACCAACCATTAGAGGCAGAGCCAAAGAACAAACAAACAAAACAAACAAACAAAGAACAAACTTTATTAAAAGTGCCTGGGAAGGGAGCAAAGCGAAGCAGGGCTGGAGGTTGACTGTACTATTTAATATGACTCTCTTTTAATGGTTACTGATAACTCCTTGCTTAGTGTTGCTAAGGATTTTTGTTCTTTTTGCTTATTTTTATTTTTAAAGCAAAAGTTATTTGCTTTTAAAAATCTTAAATCTTGCCGATTTTTACATAGCTATAGGTGACTTTTCTCATACCTGCTAACAACAAATAATTTAAACCTGTGTTTTTTGTATTTTTGAGAAGTTACTCAACAGCTTATACAGCAGGGCCTGAGTCCTGTGGAGGCTGCAAAATACTGTGGAGCCTTAGGGAATAGCAAAAATAAACCAAGGAAAAGCAGCCTATAATGGCCAAAAGATGCACATAATTTGAACCAGACTTGAAATAGTCTTAGGCCAGCCTGCCCAAAGACATTACTTTTACACGTAGCATCTAGCAAAACTCCTTTGGAGGAACTGTCACAGGAATCCTGGGGCAGGGCAAAGGTTGCTCAGGTTTGGGTTTAGGTTTTTCAGCAATGGAAGTAAGAGACCGCTTGATTGTAATTAAAGATACAATGTAAATATAGCCCCTGACAAACCAGAGAGGCTCAGGTCATGACTACAGATCACAGGTACTTATTTTTATAAGCAACATAATAAAAAAAAGAAAAGAAAAAGGAATGCAAATTTCTTGTTTTATAGATGGACAAAAATAAGGCACAGAGAAGCCTGGAAATCTACCTAAAAAATGAATAAATAAATGAATAGAGGCCATTTTTCTCGAATTAAGTCTGTGTTGCATTTGAAGCCCAAAGATAGGCAGCATGCCTGTTCATGCACCTTTTTCCATCCAGGCTGAGGTCCCCAGAAGGTATTCAGAAGCTGAATACAGGGCAAGCTCTAAATAAAACCTGAACAGGGAGGGCAATTACTCATCTTCCCAGAGGCAACCAGTGGAAAGAAAGCAAGCATGCAATACAGGGCAGAAGAGGAAAAAGTCAAACCTTTCTTGTAGAGGGTTGAGCTGGTACATTTTCCCATAGATTCATCATTTGCATTTTGATAGAAAAAAATAAAAAAAAAATACACTGTTTCATTGAAAAAGGCAAGTTAACAAAAACTAATTTCATTGGCTCTTTTCAGTGTGTTCTCTCAAGCTAACTAGCCAAAGAATTCTGTGTAGGTGGGATATAACAGTCACAGGGGACATTTAAGTACTTACCATAGATGCTGTTCTATGGACTGGTGTCTTAACTGCCTATTTTACTTGCTAGACTTTGCAAGCAAAAAGTTTCCCCTAGTTAAGTGATGCATTAGTTGATCAGAAACTCCCAAATGGGTTTGTGGCTCGGAGAGGTGAAGAGAAAGGTTCTTCTATTCCTATCACTTGCAGGCAAGATGAGACTGTGGATAGGGTTGTCTTCTTCTTATACACCTCACTGCTGTGGTGTTCAAAAGCCAGTCGGCCTTGCGTGCTTCGCAGACCAAGATAAGTAAAGAGAGAAGAGACTACTCTGGAAAGGCTTCCAGTAGGAAAGATGAAGTGAAAGAAACAGGAAGAAAAAGACAAATATGAACTCTCTTCTTGCTAATGAGAAAAACAGGACATGGGGCTGAATTCTCTGAAGATGACGAGTTTGTTGGTACTCCTATTATTTTAATGGATTGGAGCCTACATAGGCTGCACTAATATATTGATACTTCAGAGAAACAGGAAAACAGTTTAGATTTCATTTGCTTAATGCCTGATAGATTAATTGAGTTCCAGACAGACCGGGTCAGTGGTCGATATACTTTCATTCTATCCGCTTGACAGTAGCGACAAGCCCTTTGGAGACGGCAATGGGGAGCTGACACAAAGTCAGATCTCAGAAACTGCAGGGAAATATAGGAGTTAGCACCGTGGTGGGAAGAAGAGCAAGGAATGAACACAAGAGAGAAAGTTATAATTGGTAAAAAGAAAATATGTTTTGCTATTTGCTACATGATTTCACTGAGTACATTTTCCTCCTGCTACTCACAAAAGCAGTTTACTTATGGCCCAAGTTACAGCACAGTAATATCAACAGTAGCCTAGTCCTCACAAACTCCTTCATCACTGACACCTCTCTGTTCTGGTGTATCAGAGTAACACTAACATTATTAAGCCAAGCCATCGGCTTCACCTGCCATTTCCTGCCAGACATAGTCATATTTCTGTCCACCTGATGAATCTGGAGAAGGTTAATGAGACAGTTATTTAGGATATGCTTTAACTTTAGCCATTTAGTTATTAATGTCAAGCTTTTCACAGTTATACTAGCCGTCTGCAGTTATTCCATGTGTAAACAATATCAGATTTCTTGCCCTTGCCCATCCATCCTCATAAAAATTGTAGGTTCAAAGCTATAAAGTTACATATGAAAAATGCATTCTATAGTATTATCCTTCTATAGTATTATACTGAAATATAAACTGTTATTAAAATGTTCATGATTGTATTGAAATACAAAACCAGAAGTAACTTATTTAGTTTAAAAAGATATTTACCGCAATCTATGACATTTCATCCATACTTCATCCATATTAAGTGGTACGAGTGGAATAAGACACGCTAAGGAGTTTGTCAGTGTGTTAAATTAGTGAAGAAATTGCTGTGCAGAAGGGACACTTTTGAAACTGGGGAGGAAACATGGCTAATGAGAGTTTGTTTCTATTTCAGAGGTATCTAAAGGTGGAACCAGATGGAGATTGAGATCGTGAATGCACACTATGGGGATATCAGAGCAAACAGCAACTTAAGGTGTTCTGCTGTCTGTACTAATACAATTGTTCATCTGCTCATGTGCAAGTGGGATCAGGAAACCGGTTGAATTAAAAATAACCGCCTTTTTAAAAGAGAAAAAATAATCATGTAGAGACTGCCACTTAACGAAAAAAAAAGGTTGCCAGGTTCACTCAAATCAGCAGGTGTTATACCAGATCAAGTATTGTCTTTCCTCTCACAGATGGCATAAGAGCAGAAGACCAGCTTCCGCTCCATAATTAGTGTTTAGGTTGCTTTAACAAAAACATGACTGCATACCCTGATCCAGTCCAAATTCATGCTGCAGCCTGATCTGATCCCTTCTTATTGAACAGAACTATGGCTTAAACTTGCAATTTAGAAATGTGTGAAAACTTCAGATGGGAGGGTAGTAAGAGGAGACAGGGAGATTTTACTTCTCAACGCCCCATTGATCACGTGAATAAGACTAAATTTGTCAGTGACAAGCAAATTGTGCTTAAATTATGAATCATTTAGATTTGTGAACTCCTCTCTGTCTGGTTGCCATCAAGAAAGCTGCTTCCCTTTGGAAAGGTTAAGCACTTGGATACTTGAGACAGTGTGCAAAGTAGTGATTCATTATGTAGGAAAGTTACTGCAGTCTGGAGGCTGCATGGAGCTTTTTAGTGTTAATGAACTTTCCTTTAAACAAGGATTTCACCCTGACAAGCCCTAAACTGAGAAAAAAAAATGTATTAAATTAAGAAAAGAAAAAAAAGGAGCACAGTTTCTGGATGTGTTAGCCAACCCTATTCTTGTCATGTTAATCAAAACACAGCAACAACCAACTTCTTTCTGAAATTCCAGTGGAGATGTTTGTATTTATGTTATTGACAGATGGAAAGAGACAGGCCAGCTCCAAACCGTGCATACATTCCTTGCCTGTCTATAATACTTTTCTTTGGCAAAAAAGATCTCTGTCAAAGACAGGTGCTGTACTGAAGTGCACAACTGCTCTTTTTATTTGTATGTACGACCTCTAATTTCACTGGTGCCATGTTCGAGCATACAAATGCAGAATTCAGAGGTTTTAATTATGCTCCTATGTTTGAGAAGGTTTTATAAGGTCACATATTCTGGAATATGTGACAAGGTCTGAGAAGGTGCCAAAAAGGCATCTGACCCTATGATTACTCACTGGAGATAGGCTGAATGGCAGCTCTTGCAATCATCTTTGGACTGCCATGGATGTAATCAAAATCCTTCATATCCAAAATTTTTACAGTTCATAGCGGTAAACAGAATCTTGCCAATTTGCATGTTGCCTGCCTGAAGCATGGGTCTTAGAACGTGCATGGAAGTGGTTTGCATCTGTAGCGACAGTAGCACTTTCAGGTCACTTTATGTAATACACTTTTATGCAACCCACTTACCTTAGCGGCTTCAAAACATTCAAGTCAGCATCTGGCGCTGGAGCCAGTGGTGCATCAGTCTTTGTTCAAGATCAAGTTGGATCCTCTTACTTGAACTTTCCTTCCTCTCACCCCATGTGTTTTGCCAGCTACAACAAAGCATCAGTAATCCTCTACTCTCACAGCTGACAGGACCAGATGGCAGAGGCTGGTTAAAAAAAAAAAAACAGTTTAAAAGTCTTTGTCAGTCATCTGTGAAGGAAGCTCAGGACCGCGCCAATCGACGAAGTGGACAAATTCTCTGAATACCTGCAGAAATAGCATAATAAAACTTCTAAGCTCTGAAGAATTGTTTTTCTTCACAGTTTCTTTAAGGAACTTGAAGAAAACTTCATATTGCCAGCACAATCAAAACCTTCCTGTTTTCAAAAAAGCCTTTCTAAGCCTAAGAGGAACCAAAGGAAACTCATGAAAAGTAAGGACTTGCAATTTTTCAGTTTGAGATTGTATGAAGAGGATATGTAGGTAGGTTGCAATGCTTGATCCTCTTATAAATCCCTGGCTGATCAGAGGATGACTTTGTTCTGCATTCCCAAATTTTTTTGGTTTATAATTTAAGGAAAGATCTTTGATTTAGAATACTGAGGCTACACCCAACAGAAAAAGAAAAAAAAAAAAGAACAAAAATCTATCTTCTGACAAATAAGAAGGTACAACCTTCCAGGTAGATAAAACTCGAAAACAAGAGAAATACAGGAAGCTAATTCCTGCATTCCCTCTGGCTTTATTTGACTAAGCTAAGAATTGAAGGTGAGAGCAACTAAAAGCTTCAAGTTTTAGCCCAGGGTATTTTGTTTTCTGCTGCATCATTTTGCTTTTGGACTCAGCAAGAGCACAATTGCCTATTGATTAGTAGATATCCACTGTAGAGGATTCAATAGATGCTTTTGCATATGTTGAGCCCTAAATGCAGAAAACGGAGGTAAGAGAAAAGGAATTAACTCTGCCTTTCCCTGCACAGACTTTGAAAATTTTCTCAAAAGAAAATATATCTTTGCACATTAAACTACCTTGAGTTTCAGCAGTGAAAATAAAAGTGCATGTTAAAATTATACCAAATTAACAATGCTAAACAAAAATGATTGTTTAGTGAATTCCATTGTTATCAGGCATCTTTTGTACTAAACAACATTTGGAAAATACCTTTTAGGCCTTAAAATATTTCCAACCCAAATAGGCAAGCAAGTTAAAAATGTTGATAAAAGAATTCTTCTTATCACCATTTAAAGACGGTGGACTGATGCGAGGAAGCAGGAGGCAACCTGCTTTAGATTCTAGGGGAAATAAACAGGAAAGATGAAATAAAAGTGTAATAGAACATTCTTTCATATCCACTGTGAAATAAATACCAAAAATGCAGAGAAAGAATATCAGACCTGTTTCAGACAGTATTGTAAAGGTGTATAATAGCAGTGAGTAAGATTAAGCAAATAAACTTAAATGAATAGAAAATGAATGAATTTCAGTGAATCTCCTCTTTTCACAAATTGTCCGCAATATTTTGTATTTTAAGTACTAATTATTTTTCAATTTGTTTGTATGAATAACCCTTGATCAAAAGTCAATTCATGAAAAGGACTGTGATGATATGAAATTTAAGATTAAACAGTTAACTTTCAGGGGAGTGTTGTTCCTTTGACCACAACATGAACAATACTTTATTCTTGAATATATTCGGATTATTTGAATGTGTGTAAAACTACATGTGACTGTTGTTTGAAATGCTACCATGATCCCAGTTCTATGTAACTTGTTACAGAAACACAAAGCTATGTAGGCTCTAATAACATGGGGTAGATCTTTATCAAGCCTCTCCCTTCTCTGTGTAATCTCTCTCACTTTTTTTATTTGGTTCAGGAATTTTATCATGCAAAGAAATGATTCTTTGCATTTTATTCTAATGTAGCAAGACCATTAGCCATTTTATCCTCATAAAGGTGAAATACGAATCCTGGAATATCTAAATGGGAAAAGAAACTTGTGATCACATTCCTGTACCCTTCAGGGGTTCTTCAGTTAAAAATAACATAAGGTTTAATGCTCGTGATGAAGTGATGAGCAGCCTCTGGAACACCATGGGCATCCTTGGGAAGTATGGACAAAACTGTTGGTTTGACTTGGGGAAACAGGGCGAAGTGTATACATCATGGAAAGAAAAAAAAGACAAAATATAAGATAGGATAGGAAAATTGCATGAGTTGGGAAATAAGACATAGGAAAAAAAAGGAAAAAGGAGAAAAAATAAATGAGAGGAGAGGGAAGAAAAATGAAACTCACCCTGGTGGGTGAGAGAGAATAGAGGGATTGAGCAGATGGAGCAATGTGCATTTTTACAAGTTGATATGAAAAAAAAAGGTGTCTGACATGTTCATGCACCCACTTTAGCAACATATGCTTTCTTTTTTTTTAAGACACTCTAGAAGCTCTGTTTATAATGTGTAGGCCCAGTTCATGATTAGTTTGAAACCCAACTTGCCACTTTTTGACATCAGGGTTAGACAATACCCTCCTTATTGCTGAGCTCATCCCTACAGACTGGCTGTCTAAGACCGCATCTGTCTCCACCTTTCCCATGGCTGTGCATCAGCAGAGTAACTCCCCGAGGGTACTCTCTAGAGCATGTTGGAGTTTTTTAGCGAGAAAGGTGCTGCTGGCTCAGTATGAGCTCGCCACAGCTTATTTTTCATCATTTCTATATACATCTGCTGGGCCTTCAAAGCTTGTGTTGTACCTCTTTTTCATTTCATGCCAGTGCTTAATAATTCTTGACCAGAGGGATTTTACAGACAGAGCTGCAAACACAGGACAAGCTGCTCTTTCAGCATAGAGAAAATTAGAGAGTAGCCCTCCCCCTTTGCTGATTTGCAGGAAGATATTAGTTTCTATAATGAGAGCATGGAAAAAACACGCTGCTCTATGGGGAGACTAGTAGTAGGGGCTAGTGAGAGGATAATCAAAAACTAATCACTTTCAATTAGTGCAGAATCTCATTCAGTTATATTTCTTTCTTTCCACAGCACTGGCCTCTTGGAGCTAAACATATGGATATTTCTCTCTCTTGTAGGCAGGAAGATGGTTATAGAACAGAAAGCATATTATTGTCAATCTGTTCTTGGAGATAGATGCTTAATTTTAATACTTCAAAATGTCTACAGATTTCATTAGCGTCTCAGCACAAAAAAAAATGATGTTAACAGCTTCATGGCTTGTCCCTGTCTATTGCTTCTAGAAATTAAGGCATTAGAAGAGCAGTTACTCTGAGTCTAATGTGAAACTGCAATCTTTGCATGGAGCAAAAGTAGCTATAAATAGCTATATTTGTCTAACAACCCTTTAAACCTGCTGAAAGGTCTTGTTCATTATATTTCATTTTTGTAAATTACAGGTGTATTTTTTCCTTCCATGATTTTATTTTCAGGATTTTAAATATAAGAGCTCGTCCCTCAGAAAGGATGTGGCCCTTCTAAGGAAGGTTTTTGCAGCCTTAGAATTAGCTTTGGTCTACAAAGATTTCATGAAACTCATCATTCTTCTCATTTATTTTATACATTTCTTGAGAAATAGTCTACATTCATAGTCTATGACCTTCAGTGATTCTCAAAAATGCCCAACTTTAACCAAAATGAAGGCAGGTGACTGCAACCCCAGTAGAAAACCAGGCGTCAATCAACACAGTCTCACCTTGATTGTTTCCCTGCCCCGCAAAAAAAATGTAGTCAGCTCAAATCTTTAAATGTCTGCTGGGCAAAACTGACAAAAACTTCAAGTATATAGTGGGGTTCTCAACATGTAAACTCACTGGCTCCTGCAACCTGCAGTGATATCCCTGTGTGTGCTAAGATAAGAACTAAGTAAAGGGGAGGAAAAGGCTCTGTGGAGGGTTACAGGTACAGGGACTTTGTCAATTTATAGAACTTTGGGAATTATAGTCCCTCTACTGGGCTGCTGAACTCCAGCCTGAGTGCTTCCTTGCAAGGCGTGACAAGAATGCAAAGAAGGCAAATATTTCATTTAGTGAAACAGGAGGTCACAACAAACTTTAGGAAGAGTGAAATGATTACAGTGCCCTGACTCCACAGGAAAGAGACAGGAAGAGATCACATTGCACATTATACAGGAAAAAAAAATCAGTTGTGAAAAACAGGGATCTGGAAACAGAAGGAGATAAGTTGCATTTCTGCACTCAGAATTGCTGATATGTTTAGGCTTTTATTCAGACTGTGTAATTCTTTGTCCAGATTCACTATTCATTGTCAGAAAGCTACTGATAGTGCATCAACTGACTACACATTCACTAGTAAATACACACATTCAGTAAACAGTCCTAACTGAAAAAAAAAATCAAGAGAAGGATTAAATCAACCAGCTTTATTACTGATCTGTGAAAAGTTTCAGTGTCTACTAAACAACAAAAAGCTTCAAATCAGGAAGAAATTTCTTTTCTTTGAGGCATTATTAACTTCAGTTTATAGCTAAAGTCACATGGGTGCCTAACCGGAATGTGACACTACCTGTATGTTGTTCCAGACTGCTTCTGTGGAGGAAAAAAATTCCAGTGCATCAGTTTTTGACAGGAAATGATAAGTGTGTGTCATCTTTGATCATTTTGCATAGCCACAACTTACAAACAGCCGCTTTTTAGAGAAACAATCATTTTCGGACTTCCAGGCCTTGCTGGGACCCTTCCATTTTCCACATGAACAGTCTAATAAATATTGATTGCCAAGGCCTGGCCACTGCAATCTATCAGATCAGCAGCTCACATACATAATAACAAAAATAAGTCAGTTTTCTTCTGCAAAAAACTCATTAAGAAGAAGTTAAGGCAGTGTGTTATTATCTTGGTAACACACAGAACATACACAATAATATCTATTGTAGTTACCTTGACTTCTTCACCCTCACATTCAACACTTAGCTCTTAAAATGAGCAGTGCTTTTGAATTTGGATGTCTCTCCTCAGTATTTATTTGTCAAATAAAATACAGACAAAATGAGAGTTGTAATCTAAAAAAAAATGCCAAGTCTGCTCTTTAGATTGCTATTACCGTTTTAGCTATGTACCTCTCACATTATAGAGAAAAAAAGAATAATTATTACCATGAATAAAGGACAGTAGAGAATAACATGTAATTCCAATGCTCTTGAGATCTTATTTTGCTGCCTGAACTTCATCTTAACCTAATGTTAGTTTATTCATGCTTTGAGGCATGCCTCTCTTCTTTAAGCATTCAATAGACATAAAGATGTCACTTCAGAGGCACCTTCTTCTGAAGGTGTCATGTTTGTCACTGGAATGAGTACAGTCCTAGGCCTTCAGCCTCACACTCTCTGCTTTAACTGGTGATGTATGAATGCTGAAATACTCGTTTAGCAATATAATAATGCACTGCAAAGCCCCTTCTTATTTTTTTCTGCCCTCATCTAACCAACTGCTGTGGATTAACATTTGTATGCCTCTAAAATGTTATTATAAAAGAGGTGAAATTTTACTAATGGGGTGAATTGAGCGATCACTTGAGATCTCTTGAGAGGAAATATGCAGAAAAGCACGGAAAGAGAAACCGAGGGGGTAATGAGGTAGAAAAGCAATAAGGCAATAACAATCAGCTAGATGAAAAGGCAGAACAGAGATTCATGCACAAGTCTTGCCTAGAAAACTGGAAGTGAAGATGAAACAGTCTAATATGGTGCTGAAATCTGAAGGAAGCAGTAAGGTAGCATAGAGAGACTATGTTATAGCCTAAGAGGGATTTACAAAAGATTAAAAATTGCCAATTTGAAGATAGACTGGAAGATAGATGGAAAGAGAGGACTCTCCTTATTTTCAAAGGGTTTCAAAATACGAACCCACTCAGCACCAGGACCTTTCCGCTTTTCACAAGTTACAGCAATGATCCACATAACCTTACTGTGTCTTCTCCAGAGTTTCAAAGAAAACCCCTTTCTAGTGCTGGGGAGAAAAATTTACCTACACAGACCAAACCTACAAAGCCCTACAAGTCCTCCCTTTCTCTTTTATACCCATCACCTGGGCCCTGATGGGTTAGTGACCCCAAACTCGGTGTGCTCCAGTCACCTTGTCTTTTCTCTAATAAGTGCCTATATTTTTTGGAGCTGAAACGAATGGAAAATGATATGGTTTGGGAGATTTTCTGTAAGTGTTGCCTACTATGGCGATTAGGAGGAATAGACAGAAGAAGCTGCGATGAAAAATATTTAGGAGATTATTTTAGTGAGAACTGAGAGAGGATGTGCTTGTTGAATATTGCACTGAAACCATTAGCTGAATTTAGTGACAAATCTGATTTATGAAATTTATCTAAAGGAAAATTTAGAGATAAAACCCAAATTCTTAGCCAAGATGGCAAGGAGGTAGGTGTTGGTATTATCAAGTATGTAAGGTTATACCAAGGAGTACCATACTACTAAGTACGAAAAGCTTCAATAGAAGGTGCTCATTGTCACCCTTGTGTCTTTCCTGGACTTGGACCCATTCAAGATGATTGGTGAGCCTTTATAGACACTACTTTAGCCTTTTCTAAAATGACACTATTTTTTTTCTCAAAGTAATTCATTCACAGAGATAGATGGAAAACTCTTCAAGGTTCTTTCAAATAAAGGCATCTTGAAAGCAATAACAGTATCAAGTGCTTCCTTTTTCTCCTACTGTCATCATATTTAATGGAGGGGCCACTTGACATCTCTGTACTTCACATATCTGCATACAATGTAAAAGCCCTACCAGAGTCAAATTAATAGTTCTCATATGTCAACTAAAAGCGCATTCCAAGTTTCTTACCTAAAAGGCTATTATTCACCGCAAAGTGAACTTGTTTCAAAATCTCTATTTCTTAAGGGGAAAAATATAATTTTAAAAGAGGAATTTAATTTAAAGATATAAATTACTTTGGGGTATTTTTTTCTGTTGAGGTATTCTGTTTGCGTATTGAGGTTAAATGGTCACAGAGAACATTGTGTTCAAGACTCCAGAGGAGGAAATTTCTGCTCTTATCAGACATATTTGCAATACAGTTGCAATAAGAGACTCCTATTCAAGAATGAAATTCCATTGTGCCAAGCCCCGGGTAGCAAAAGATGATCCTTGCTGCCAAAATGTGCATCATCTAAGCAGACAGGCAGACAATAAAGCAATAATCCTTCTATTTAAAAGAGAAATAAAAAGCTAGGGGAGACTCAAATTGCATTTTAAAAGGAGCCTACAGGGTGGAAATGCACTACTCCTGTACAATTTCTGGTGACTTGGATACAGAATACCCCCAACATCTTGGCCCATGCCTGAAATTCAAGGTCTTTTTTATCATGACATCCCAGTGATTAAAGTTTGTTGCTCAGTTAGAGATATCTGCTGAGCTTTCATTTTGACATTAGAAGATATTGATGATAAAATATTTATTACCAGAGTGAATATAAGGGAAGAAAGTAGATTTTGAGAAAGAATTTCTAACTTCTTTCTTTATTGGTGGATTGCTCTTGGTGGATTGGTTTGATGAACATTAGAAGGTTTAATGCATACAATATTTTGTCTTAATTTTTCATGTGAGATCTTAACTCACAGAGGTATTAATAGGTTTGTATATTCTGACATACATGAGAGGATACATCCATTTGTCAGGTAATCCTGTTTTTTTTTTTCTTTTTTTTTTGTGAGGTTTCTTAATGCATTTAATGCTATCGTGATTTTGATGTTGATGTCAATCTACCAGTATCTCACTGAAGTATATCATGAGGTTCATTGACCTCTGTAAAGAAATTTTCAGATAAACTATTACCTGGTACAATGGGTAATATTGTTTGGAGGAAAATGAAACAAAACAAAACAAAACAAAACCAAGCCCTCAAATCTGCTCTAAACTTTTGGACATTCTCAGGGTACAAATTCAGATTGTATAATGAATATGGCTACCTGTCTGCAAAAAGCTCATTACTGTAAGGCTACTATGAATGGTAATGAATTAAAATTTAACTATCTGTGAGACTATCATTCAGGTTAAAAAGTTCTAAGTGTTTTGAAAATGCTAGGATAAGCATCATCACTGTACGAATCCTTTAAACCTGGACACCTGATATTGCAGTTTTGTATGCTAATGTCCAGAAAACATTTCTACTTCAACAATGCAAATTTCTGAAATTTTACTTAAAAACGTATATATGGGTTTTGTTGTACAAAGGACTTTGGAGGTGATATTTCTAATGGTCATATTTTTGATGTTTACAAAAAAAATATTCAAACCAATCATTCAAATCAATCATTTTGTGATTATTCTAACCTTCATTTTTTTCTGCTTCATGACCCAAATTGCTTCCCTTTCTCGTTGGGATTTCCGTTCTTCTGTAGGCTATGTAGACATTGATTGAAATACAACATGTTACAAAGTCATTAACTCATGCTGAAAGGGTGAAAGATTTTGGTTAAAGTTAAGATACACTCTCCATATTTTATAATAATACTGTAAAGATATTATCATAAAAGAGTGAAGGTTCGGATCTAGAATTCACCGTAATATCTTCTCTTTCTATAAAAATGGATAGAAGAAAGAAGACACATTAAACTTATTTTTGTTTTTATTTTCCCATTAAAAAAAAAGAAAAATACTCTGTTTGATGTTTTTAATTCCTTTTTATTTAAAATCTTTTTAGTTCTCCCCTAGACTTGATCACATATTTTCCCTACAAAATAGATAGTGTCATGACTATAGAATTAAGGACTACTGTTCTTCCAGAGCTTACCTACTCAAATTCCAGAGGAACTCGAGCAATTCACTTGACCCTTTCATTTCTCAGTTCATTTTGCATGTATAGAATGACCCTGACTTCCCAGGTAAAGTGCTTTGAGATCTTTGGAAGAAAGACACTCTGCAAGAGCTAGATGTCAGGATTGCAGTACTCCAAGTAGAATTACTTTCAAAGACACTGTGAGCTATAATTAAGTGAGAAGAGTCCAAGGGCACTCCTTTATGGGTCCTAATCCAACTCCTAAATTGAAAAGTTTGCAAAGCCAAATACTTTGTGTCCAAGAAAAAAACAGATTCCAGTACTGGAACATTATTATTAGTGCCGCAATACAATTGTCTTTCAAACTGTGGTTTGTGTGTATTGTGTAAGAGAAACAATAGAAGAAATGCATCGAGGCAAAAGCTAGCAAGCTGTACTATTGTGCAAGAATGAAGAAATAATGTCAACTCTTTGCAGAATGGTAACTTCTGTGAGATTGAAGACCAGAGAAAATGAACTGAGAGAAGAACAGCAAGTAAGAGGAACAGCTTATCCTAAATTTTCATTAATAGGAATGAAAATTTATGCAGAACACCTCAGATTGCAAATTTATTTTTATCTTGTCATTTACTTATATTTTCCTTGATAGTAAAATAATTATCCCATGCTGTTTTACAGTGGCTTTGGGATCAAGAGAGAGACAAATCAGTGTTCTTACTCCCTTTTAATTTTAACTCAATATTGACACACTAGATGTACGAAGAGCAAGCTGACCAGGAGTGGTTCCTTTTGCACCCTTGTTTTCTATTTTAAGGTTTCTTGCAGGTGCTGGAATGTTCCCATGACTTGAGAAGAACCAATGATTTGAAGAATAATTAGAAGACAGTTTTGTAAAAAACAAGTCTATGGAGCTTACATGGAGCACACATAGATTGCCCTTCATACTTAGGGGACAAATGAAAGAGAAGATATTGATGTAGGAATTGAAGGAATACATGATAAAACATTATTTTGGGAGGGCTCACTCCAAGTTTTGAAGGATTTTTTTCTCCTTTAGTATTTGTTCCAAAGAAGAAACCATGTTCTTTAATATTAGTCCCCTATGAAAGCTGTGAGGCTTATGAGAGAACCCTTTATGAGACCTGAAAGGAAAATACTTGGAACAGAATGAAAGAGGATTTCCTCAAGAAGGATTATTCTTCCTTTGTGTTCAACCACAATCATCCTCCAGGGTCCACACAACTCTTTCTTCTTTGAACAAAGCCATTGTCAGCTTTGGAAACTTATCTCTTAAAAAGCTGTTAATATTAACCCATGAATTGATTAATCCATCAATTTCCTAGGGAACATAACCTGTCAATCAAAACTGTATCTCAAGGTTCTCAGTTGTGTTAAGCTGATATAGCAACCTTGACATTACTAGATCTATGCTGAGTTATATTTGCTGAGGTTCTTCCTCAAAGCCATTTTCACTGAAAAACACAGATCCCTGCAATGGGGAGGCCAGGATGGAGCTTTGGGAGAACAGCATAGCATCATTATAAACCAAATTTCATTATTGAGGGAGAATATTGTATCAGATGGAGGCAAATCATCATTAGATCAGCCCAAAGTTCCGATAGTTCAGTTGCCATAGTAATTCACCCTCTTGATAATTTGCCTGCCTTACATCGAATCATATTCCTTTTAAATCCAGGCTCAGCTTCTGCCCTCCTGATTATGTGGAGACAACAAAGCTTATTGCATGATTCGCTGGTGATGTTTTAACTTCACCTGCTATACAAAGATGACTGCCACTGACATTAGTGATCTCTAATGGTCCTCCATCAGTCGCATCACTGCAACTACAATGAAACACATAGCCTGAGATTTCAAGATTTTGCACTCAGTTCATGGTATCCTTGTGCTGTGATAGTGCTTTATTCTTCCAAATGTATAGGTGATAACATAGGTGGTAAACTAGCTTTTCATCAGGATTTAAAAAATAGCGACATGTGGGGACCTGAAATGGAGAGAACCTCTGGATAGGAATGGAGAGACCTGCATTCATAGAATCATCGAATCATAGAATCCTTAAGGTTGGAAGGGACCTTTAGAGATCATCTGGTTCAAACCTCCTACACCTGCAAGGTCACCTAGAGCACGTGGCACAGGACTGCATCCAGGCGATCTCCAGAGAAGGAGACTCCACAGCCTCTCTTGGCAACCTGTTCAAGCGTTCTGTCACCCTCACTCTCATTTCTGTCACAACTCTAGATAAGTAACTCTCTTCAGTGCTTTTCTCCCTACAACCTTTTTTTTTTTGCTTCTCATAAAGTATAATTATCCAGCAAGCAGCCTGTCAATCAGATTCTTACTAGATGATTCTGTATAGGCTCCAAATGAATTTTGTTGTTTCCTAATGAACCTCTGTGTACCAAAATGCACAGCCACACGAGACACTGTATTTTTCACTTGATTTCAGACAACAAGAGGATTGACCTGGAGAAGTTGGAGTTCCTAGGCTATAAGTTATTTCATCAATAAAGTCTTTTAATACATAACTGGATAGTGTACTGCTGAAGTCCCAGTCTTAGTTGGTACCATCTGATATCACTGTAAAAAGGTATCAGTGCATCATCATGTGGGTCAAACTGCAGTACAATAATGTACAGACATTTCTAGAATGAGTTCATAGTAAGGCTACAATGGGGACAGTCAGTATAAAATTAGATTTCATATGACAAGAACAGAGGTCTTACTGAACTTAATCAGTAAGACCTGTCATCACCCCAACTTGACAGAGGAAAGGTGACTACAGGGGAAAATAGAATCCAGAAATGAAGAAGTGACTGGAAACAGCTGAGAACCTTCATACGGTGGGCTTTGTTTCCTTTGCCAAGTCCCAAATGTCAAATTCAAGAAAAGTTTCATCTACCACTTCAGTTGCAAAGGGGAGGGTAGAAGTGATGTCAAGTTAAAAATATCATAAATTTAAATATAATGAATGCTTTTCCTGATTGATAGGCCTAATTCCAGGGTTGGGATATGTTTCAGTAGTGTTAATGACTTATCATCTGCCATTCACCTTTCTGTCCTTAATCAATTACATCCAGTAGACAAACAGTAAGCTGAGCACTCTCAAAATTCACATTGAGACTAACTAATGACAAAAGATTCAGAAAAATCTGCCATTTTTTTTTTATTATTACCAAACAAGATAGGATATATCAAAGTAATAACAGCAGTATGTAAAATATTTTACTCAGACTTGACTGGCACGACCCTAATTGTAAAGGTTCTTTGTTTCTGTTGATAAGTAGAATTGTTGGTAAGAAGAAGACAGGCTGAATGTTGAATAAATGTGCATTTGAAACGTTTCTCTCCATCTCCTCGGACAGATTCAGAATGGATTCCCACTGGTTTTCCAGAAAGAGAATCATTAGCAGTGCTTATATCTGAGGTGATATAAAGTTAAGGAACATTTAACATTTAGTGCAAGTCCTACAGCCTCTCCCATTTGCTTAAAGTTAATGACAATGTTAAATCAAAGGAAAGAAAATTTAAAAAAAGCAAACCCCCAAACCCACAATTTAATTTTATGAGGTGTTGCTTAATTAGTCTCATGAGACACAAAGATAAAAAGAATTTTAAAATCTAGAGCTTAGATCTAAAGTATGGTAGGAGGCTTTAAATAACCAAAATGATTCTTCATTGGTCTAGATCCCTGCTCAAACTTGGTGTGTTCCTCTAGTTCTGCTCATCATAGGGCAGCAGGCTTGGTTACAGAATATTTCATCAGATGGCACACAAAATTAAACAGTTATCAGTACAAAATATTTATATAGAATTGACAGGTTTCAGGCACAGACTGAATTTTTTCCTTGTGATTATCAAAATACATAGAAAATGTTCCAACTACTCATGATTCATTTTAATTTACATCTGTCTGATCATCAAGATCATCACCAGTAGCCTCACTAGGAATGGCATATCCATGAGGATATTATTTCTGTGCAGGACAAGACTTTGATAATCATAAAGTTTAAGTTCTTAGCAGACCATTTCACTCTAGTAAACTGGCAGATAGCAACAGGAAGAAAAAAAAATCAAATCATGGTTGTGTCCCATGATGTTTCCTGCAGAGCCATTGATAGGCATGTATCAATACCAGCTTAAATATCTATGTTTCAAAATAAATCTATAGAAAAGCTTACATGGCATTATGAAATGATGGACGGACACTAAATCTGCCCTCTAAAGCTGATTTCCCAAATACAGCATGTTTTCACACTCTGTCATTAAAATAAACTTAATTTTACCAATGGGATCTGCAAATTACTTTTGAGGGGGCACAGCGCTACTTGCTGTGTGAGAGATACCTCTTTTACCTCTTTGCTGTTGACAATGGGCAGAGTGGAAGCCTTGGAAGTGGTCTTAACAATTCTTTGCCTTTTAATTGTGTAAAACGCCATAATTTGTCTGCTCCAATTATTGCCCATGATCTGTTTCACCTTAGAGATGATTTTTTTTTTTGAAGACAAATATCCTTCAGCCTTCTCACTTCCACTTGCTTCAGTGAAATGCAGTATAATTCTAATTACCTGAAGAAATTCAAGTACCTGTGAAACGTTTTGGAAGAACGGAGGGAAGAACTAGGGCATGTATGATGCTGATGATAGAACTTAGTGGTATATTTCCTGGGAGCTTGATACTGTGCCATAATATGTGAAGACTATCGGCTGGTCGTTGAATGACAATGTCAGTGAATCATCAAGGTCTTAGGATTATGACTGGAAATTGGAAATCAGGAACTTTAAGTATGGTTGTCCTTCATTTGCTGAGTGTGCAAAAGAAAATGTAAATTCTATTCTATTTGGCTAGAGTTTTTGGCTCTTGTTCCTGTGTTATGCCATAAATGTCTTATCGGAAAGAGGCTGTATCTGGAAATGGACTATGTTCAACTTACAGTTCTAGAAGGACTGACAAGATGCATTCTGGCTCCTATAACTGGCAAATCAGGCAATATAGTTCTGTTGCATTTGTACGTTGATTAAACATGCAACTTAGTTCCAGCACTGAATGTGCAGAAGAAATCATCTAAAACTGTTGAGGAGAGCATAATTTTATCCCTAAGATGAGGGATTTGGCTGCAATTTTGCAAGCTTTTGTGTTTTATTCCTTTCACAATCTTCATGCAAAAATGGAGCACTGACACTGGAATATATGAAAGAAAATATTATTAAGATTTTCATATTGGCATTTGCTTGACCTGTCATTGAAAGATAAACAACTGACTCACTCTTGTCTCTGGCACCATGCGAATCCTCTAATTTCACTGCAGAAAGGGCAATATCATTTCCAGAGAAGGAATGTTTTATGCATACAGCACCAAAACTGTGATCTGATTCTTTGCCATCCAAATGAAGGCACATGAATGGGTTCAAATTAGGACTGTTTGAACACTATGTTGAAACAGCATCTTTAATGTCAGGAAATAGCTTTGTTAATGTGAAAAAGATTTCTGTTAAAAAAGGGATGTTTTTGCTAGAAATTTCACCAGGGGAAGATAATGAAAACATTTTTTTCCAGTTCCTGATGGAGCTGGATGATAGGTAAATTGCATTGCACGAAAGAACAATAGGGTAGAAAAGGAACACTGGAGCCTTGAAACAGAAACTGTACTGAAGGACTGTAGGTTTTCAGATGGACTTGTGGCAATCTGAATATAAATGCAACGTCTTCAATGTTTTGAATTTTGTTTTAATTTTTTTTGACCTTTGCTGTTATTTGGAACAAAAAAAAAATCAAACCAACATACCGGAATTTTTGATGGCAATCAAATTTCAGTTTATCTGAAGCAAAATGAAGGATATCTGTTTTTTATTTGTTTGTTTGCTTGCTTTCTCTGCACAGTCTCAATATGTAATTTCTATCCCACATCTCACTTCCACAGGCATTAATACTTGGATGCTTCACACATAAAGAAAACATGCACCAACCTAGGCTGGGAGCTGACCTGATGGAAAACAGCTTTGCAGAGAACGACCTGAGAATACTGATGGACAAAAAAAATGACCATGAGCAAGCAAATGGGCCCTTGTGGCCAAGAAGGCCAATGGTATCCTGGGGTACATTAGGAACAGCATTGCCAATAGGTCAAGGGAGAGGATCTTCCTCCTCTGCTCAGCTGTGGTGAGGCCACATCTGGAGTATTGTGTCCACTTTTGGGCTCCCCAGCATAAGAAAGACGTGGAGCTATTGGAGAGATCCAAGAGAGATGAAGGGTGATTAAGATCCAAACATGATTAAGAGGCTGGAGCATATGAGGTTTGGGGCTGTTTAGCCTGGAGAAGGGAAGACTGAGGGGGGATCTTATCAGTATGTTTAAGTAGCTCAAAGGAGGAAGTAAAGAAGATGGTATCAGACTCTTTTCAGTGCTGAGCAGCCATAGGATGAGAAGCAATGAAGACAAACTGAAACACAGGAAGTTCATTCTGAACATGAGAAAAAACTTCTTTACAGTGAGGGCAAAGTGGAAAACCTACATGAGTCTCGTAGTAGATTGCTAGCTGCATTGCAGACCTTGAGTCTCTTTATTCTTTCAGATTAGATTGGCAGCCTTTCTACCATAAATGCTAGTTATTCAGGTGACCATACATTATACGAACATCTCTCTGCTGGCAGCCATTTTGAAAACTGAGAAAAGCCAGGAGTTAATGCGTTTAGGGACTAGATATTAGATATAAGTTGACTGTGAGTGCACAAACAACGAATAAAATGTCTTTATCTCCCCTAAGCAAGTTTGGTATCTAACCAACACCTATTACTCATTAGCTAAATTACCTCCTTCTTCACAGCCATGTAATCACACAGAAGCACTACTTCCATCCATGTTCTTAGAGAAAATACGTGGAGAAAGTATCATTGTTGCTGTTTGTACTTAATATAAAGCATAACCAGAGTTCATATGGGTGTATAGAATTGGTAAACATGGTTATTTTGAGCTTAACTACATCCATGTGGTTTTGTAATCTAATTCTTTCTCATTAGCAGTCCTAGTAGAGGGACTGTGAACGCACTTTTGTGGAATTTGCTGCCATCATCACACTGGGAGGCAGTAGTGCTGATAAAGTTTATCAAAATGCAAAAAGTAAAGCTTGACCTTGTTAACAAGAATAATAGAAGTGAGATAAAGTGCAGCTAACATTGTAAAGTGCAAAGCTGAATGTAGAGGGGCGTATATTAAGAATCTCTGCTACAAGCTTGGTCTTGTCATCTGGAGCCATGAGAGGGGAGGATCTGGGTGCACTGTTTGATTAAGGCTTAGCTGTAAGCCACCAAGCAAATGCAGTCTGTAAGTGCTGCAGGCAGGGAATGCTTAGGAAAGACGCATGCTCGTCGGAAAGCAATAGAAGCACATCCTGTTGGTCACCCTACCCCAAAAGGTTCAGAATGAACTAGAGTGAACGGGGACTATGGGATAAGTCGGAGGATGTAAACATTTTTCTATGAAAAAAGATAGAGCTGGTGGGTTTTCAGCTTACCAGAAGTGAAGCAGATGACAGTAGATATGACTGATACACTGTATGGTAAAAACGAAGAGGAAGGAGAGTATGTCATTTGAGCTAAATGACTGCAATTGCACAAGAGCGGATGAGGCTAAATTTGCTGTGCAAGAAAAAAAAGTTGCTAGGTGCGAGAAGAGTGAGCTTCAGGAACCTTGTTCTAGAGCAACAGCACTTTTGTTTGATGTTAGCTGTGGAAGAAGCTGAAGTGCTTGGTATGATATCTAATATGCCATTAGAATGGCACAGGTAGTGTCTACCTGGTCTTATAAGATAAAGGTAGGTATGAAGTTAATGAACAAATTTCAACTAGCAGGATTAATTTAAGGTGGTAGAGCACTTTGTGACCTTGTTACCTTTTATTCACCAGCACAAGAAGATCTAAAAATTGATTTACTGAGTTACTGAACTGTGGTCTGTGATTGTTTCTATCTGGAAATTGCATGGTCAATGTTATGACCTAAGCAAGTAATAAGCAAGTGAATATTGAGCAGTATTGAGCATTACAAAACACAAAATGATATTCTAACCCCTTAAATATTGTGTTTTGTAATGTAAAAATGAATTCAATGAATTCAAATGGTCTACTCTTATTTCTTCAGTAACAAAAAAAAAAAAAAATGGGATTATCTTACCAAGGGGTAATCTTCACAATTTTCTTGTTGTGTAGGAAATCTCCATTGACATTCGCACTGCCCTATTTCACAGATAAATCCAAGAAAATAGAGTAAAAGAAGAATAATTCCATAAAATTTCCCTTACAAAATTATGTCTAAATATATGATCACAAAAAAAGAGACAGGAAAACAGATTGTGTTATATAATAAACCATGGCAGCATTTTTTTAAAGGAATACAGTTCATATCTTTCTCTTTGACATATTTTTGCAGAAATCTCAAGTTTATGAAACATAGTCCTTCACCTGCATGTGCACACTTTCTCATACCTAGTCTGATTAAAAGAGCTTTTTAATTTTACATTTTAACTTTACAGCTTGTGTATGGCTTCCTGCTTCCTAAAGATTAAGTTCATCCATTTGGATAGTTCTCCAATTTCTCAGCATGCTAAATTCTTGTTCCAGTCTCTGATTTTGTGTCATTATTGTTCAGTTATTTCAGAGTGACTTTTTGCTTTCTTCCAAGGCTATTATAAATACAGTTTCACTCTCCAAGGAAAGCAGTGTGATCAGATTTCATTTTCTTCTATACAAATAAAAAACAATTAAATGCATGCACGAAACGTTACTTAAATGTGATTATAGCAAGCAGAGGGATTGTAGAAGCTGGTACTATCATATTCAATGTATTGGCTCCCTTTTTCTTTGAATTGCAGCTGTTTTCTTCAGTAATAAAACGCAATGATGATTTTACTACTGTTTGCATTGCAGAGCCAGCAAAGCCACGGAAGGCTGAGCTGGATTCAGTTTTGCTTCACACACCATTAACAAACTTGTCAGTTCAGCTCTGACTGCAGAGCTTCTATTTCTGACGATGAAATAAAAATGCAGTTCAGTTTTCTACCCTGGTTTGGGTTTGTGACACTGGCAGTTAGTGGCATCACATTTTGGTTTGTAAACTCAGCGGTGTTGATGTCGAAGCCTTTCAGAAAGGCGGTGTTTGCGAAATACTACACTTTTCATTTACTTGTGTTGTTTGTCTTAATGAATACTTCTTTTCTATTTGATATGTTTTGGTCCCTAGTTTACAGATAGGAAATGAGACAGAATTGATTAGATATGACAAAACCAAGAAGTAGAGTCCCAGCTGCCAATTATTTATGTGCTACTCTTTGTCATGTGACGTCCGCGGGAAGCCAAAAGCTTTGACACTGCAAACCACTGATGGGTCTGCCAGGTACATTTCTGTAGAGGAACTTGTGCAGGACTGGTTACGTGAGAAGGGACACAGCACCATGGAGTTAGCACAGAGGGTTTAGTACAAGGACACGTAGTCCTTGAGATAAGAAAAGGAATAGAAAGAATAAACAGAACCGGCTAGGAACCGCAAGTATGGGGGAGAAGCCTGACCACAAAGTCCCGCTCAGCAAGAAATAGTGCACCTATCAGGAGCTCAGCTTTNGATATGACAAAACCAAGAAGTAGAGTCCCAGCTGCCAATTATTTATGTGCTACTCTTTGTTATGTGACGTCCATGGGAAACCCAAACCTTTGACACTGCAAACCACTGATGGGTCTGCCAGGTACATTTCCTAAACAATTCCTTGATTAACAGGTATGATCATCTGGGAGGAGCAGGTTAGGGAAAAGTGAAAGGCAAAACACTGCAGGATGCTGAAGGATTTACAAAAATGTAGATTTGTGACCAGAGTGCTGTTAATTTCTAAAGATAAAGAAACAATGAATGATGGAGAAATNTCCTAACCAATTCCCTGATTAATAGGTATGATCATCTGGGAGGAGCGGGTTAGGGAAAAGTGAAAGGCAAAACACTGCAGGATGCTGAAGGATTTACAAAAATGTAGATTTGTGACCAGAGTGCTGTTAATTTCTAAAGATAAAGAAACAATGAATGATGGAGAAATCAGCACTTCAGGTACTCTCTTAATTCATCATGGATTCTCATACAATTGCAAGAGAGCTCCAATAATAGTCTCTGAATGCTAAACAGTATCATATTGCATAAACACAATTACATACTGAAAAAAAAAGGGGAAAAATTACTAGGAAAAAAAAAAGAAAGAAGTTATTGAGACATTCTTTGAATTAGGTAACAATAAACTCTCCATAGATACCTACTGTGACATGATTTGCATTGCTTGACAGGTCTGATAAAACAAGTGTTCAAATAGAGAGCTAGATTCAGAGTAAATGACAGGCAGTCTGGGAAGCTCTGTCCTGACAGAGATAAGACTTGCTGGAAAACACTTGAAGATTAAGGGCTTAGCAGTCACCCGAGGGACACATGCTGACCCGTCAGCTAAGAGCGGAGTGATATTATAATGTTTACCTCTTTATAACCCAGCAAACACTGTAATCAGGTGCTTTAATTTTACTTGATCTACTGACCTCATTTATCCCTGTGTGGGAATGAGCTAGAGCTGTACGAGGAATTGATTCAGGTGGGCAATGCCTTCCTACAGTGACTCACTGAGCAGAGCAGACCGAGGTGCTCCCCGGAGCTGGAGCTATCGTCTTCTAAAGAGCTGAGGCAGAAATAAATGTCCTGTCCTCTTCCTTACCCTGGCCAGGGTAGTCCAGTGAAGTGAAGAAAATGAGGTAGTGGCTCCTTGGACTGCAGCATGAAAAACTCTAGATTCCTCAGCAAGCTTCACAGGCCAAGGCCTAACCACTATGAACTGGTATTTTTAGTAAGCTACCTTGATCTGTTTTCACCTTGATTTCAATAACATCTGCGGTTATTAGAAGCTGATATTTGTAAAAAAGAGATTATTTGTTTTTCACCAAGCCTCTAGGGGCTTAAAAAGTGCATGCTAACCAATTAAAGGCTTTTAACAGCTGGATACTTCCTAAGTGCTTAGCAGAAACATTAGCTACTTTCCAATAATAATAACAATAATTTAAAAAAATCCTTACCTTTTTGAGGAGGACTGTATCTCTCAAAAGTCATGGGAGAAAAAGGAAAATGAAAATGCATAGTTATAATTCACACAGTTCTCTCTTCAGAGCACCAGAATAATTAACTCTTTTTATAGTGGAATCTATGGCCTCTTCTCTCCCACTACTTCCCTACTCCCCATACTAAGTTTTACAAGGTAGAGGTGGCAAGGTTGCATGTTCACAGTCCATCCGATTCCCTTGGCACTGATCCTCTGCAGTGGAAGCTCTCCCAAGTACAGAATTCAAGGAAATTTGGCTTATCCTGTCTTTTTTTCCCTGATACGTAACAGAAGTGCCCATCCTGGAAAAGCCAAAGGCCAATCATGGCTAAAGTGTGCTGTGTACCCACTACTCCCAGCAGTGGATGGGATCTTAGGGCAATTGCCAGCTGGCAGATTTTACATTAGCTTGTGAGCTGTCTGAAACTGCTCTCTTCTTTACTTGTTCTTGGACAGTTTTATTACTGATTTCTGCAGCTGTCCACTTCTATATACAGAAATGCAGTTACCAACCATCACGTGAGGCTTCTCCTCTTCTTGAAGGAGAAAGAGTGCTGCTTTCTTGGTGTTTTACTTCCTTGTGTGTTCTCACTAGGTAAGAAGAGTTTGTTTGCCCTTTTTGACAGAAAGCAATAAAATTTGTCTGGGGCTTAGCTTATGCGCAGTTTGTCCAGCAACCTCAGGACCACTGAGCTGTTTATTTCTCTTTCCTCCTGGAACAAGGGAAGAGGCCTGTAGCTCTATATCCTTCTATGATTCTATCCTAGAGCTTCAGACAAAAGGTCTGGATGGCCTTTAAGAAGTCCCTCAGCTGGAGACTTGAGTCATGTTTAATGCTTCCTGAAAAAACAATCTAGAGAGAAAACAGAGCCTGTCTAATGTACTTCTGGTCCTTGAGGTGGACTACAGAGATGTGTTTATTCGTGAGTTTCTGATGGATGAGGACTCCAGGACCCATCAGGGCTTGAGCCTCTTGACTCCTACCATAGCATCAGAGAGACATACTTGTCCACCCCATTTGCCATGCTGAACAGGAGGAGGATCTACTACCATAAATATTGCTTAGCTGTGAAATGGATGCGTATGCAGTCTGATTTACACTGGGGAATGTATTCTGGCTAATCTCTGTTTAACTATTCAGTCTGCATTCTTCCTTGACTGATAATAATAAACTCTTGCCTGATTAATATTCCAACCTATTAAATATGTAAAAGCTACCTAATTTTCTGCTGCTGCGTACCTAAGCAGATATGGTATGTTAATTAAAGGGTTTTTCATCAACTTGTATTTATTATGTATTCCCCCAAAAAAAACTTGCAAGTACATGTTATGGGGGATTTTTTCTTGCTCCATTTTAAATAAATATTTCAAGCTATTCCCAGTTTACTGCTCCAGTAGAACATTGTGATCTCTGTGATCAAAATTAAAGTACTGATGGAAACTCCAAGAATATTTATTTCTCCATAGTTCCCTGCAAGTTCACTTGTCTTGCCAAAAATCCATTCTATGATCTTTAAAATAGTATTTTTACTTTCTTCTGATCATAAACGGCGTCAGAGGGTGAGATTGTATGAATGTGGCTAAATATTTAGGATAACGCAGTGCAGTCTAGAACAAAGTGAGAAGTCAGACTGTCACTGACTAATACTACGAATCACATGGCAATCCTACACAATTAACTACTTTATACATTAAATATCAGTGAAGAAAAAGAGTGGAGGGTAGATGGAAATAAAGGAGAAGGAGGGAGACTGCCATTGATTTGAGATCTATTGTCTACCTTGAAAAGTCAGAAAATATTCATTTTAGAGGGATCAAAGTATTCTGTGTAGCGACTGGAGATTTTTAGCTATTTCAGCACACTAAAACAAACAAAAATTTTAAAAGATATATCAAAGCAAAAAATATTTTTGATAAGAGATATTTTGTCCAATAATTTTCAAAAGATGTCTTTGAATTGCAAACCCTGAAATGGTTGGCTTTGAGCACAGAAAATGGAAGTCACATTTTCTCTCATTTGCCTTTGTTTTGCACTTTAACTGAAACAAATCATATCAGTAAATCTGATATGAATTAAAAACACTTCTGTCAACCTGATGTGAATTAAAAATACTTCTGTCAAAACCGCCTTTTTAGTTGAAAAAAAAAAAGCTTCTCTACCTGTAATCTACCTCTCTGTTGGCTGAAGAACTTCAAAACATACAATAACTCAAGATCAGGCTTCGATGTGTTTCTCTATGTAATAATATCAGCTTATTTTTAAATTTATCATTATGGAAAGGTATTTAAACCTTTCCTGTGGATGCAATTCTGAGCTCTAATATTTTGTTAGTACCAATTTTCTTGATTTTTTTGTTGTTATCTCGTTATACTGTGGTTGAGGCATGACATAACAGGTTGATGTACATTTACATGGAGGAGCAAAAACTTTATTCTTTATTTTCTGGACTTTGCAACTTCAAAAGAAAAGTATATAATAGAAAACATCCCTGCAAAAACCTCAGAAATGTAACTTATGGAAAGATGAGGAGAAAAACTTGAAGAAATTCAGCAGCCTCTTTTCTTCCCATCCTTAGTGGATAAGCTTCATCACCGTGACTACTGGTCCTACTAATTTTTACAAATCATCATAAGTTTGCATCCTTTGTTCTTCCTATGGTTTCACGCTTGATGAACTCTACAAGTTTTAGGAACTATGTTATGGGGAGAGACATTAATATGGTTGGAAGGAATGAGGGGAAATTGGGTTTCTAGGCAGGTGTTTTGGTAGAATTGAAAAGAATCAGAATAGAATAATGAAGAAACTGTGAAGAAATATGGGAAGAGGGATTGTGACAATGCGGGAGAGCATGGCTTTTCACCTAGTTTCTTTTCTGATTAAGAGTATTAGTTTTTCCCTTCCTCCTTTTTTTTTTTTTGCACTTGTGAAGCCTTCCTATTATAGAAACCCAAAAGGTCATAAGTACATATGATCTATGGTGATAGCAAAGGGAAAAGAATTCAATGAAGCAGCAGGGGAAATAAGTACTTTGCTATAGGTTTGTCGCTTGTTATGAGCACAGAAAAAGAGAAGGAATAATTTGAAATCCCTGAGTGATGCGTTAAGTGAAGGCAATGGGAATGGCATTTTTTCCCCTGGAAATTATATCCATTTGTACCATCATATGGTTTTGTTCTTAGTAAAGAGCTGTAGAGCACTTTAAGGGGAATTGGAAAAGGGGCAAAGGATAGACTAGGATCTGCAATTGTGGTTGAGGAGGTGACTATATGTCACCTTTTAATACTCCCTTAGGTGAAGAAGCCAAACGGGCTTCAGATCCTTAGTATTTTCCTATTACAAAGAAATATTATAAGTAACTTTTATAAAAGTAACTTTTATAATTTCACCATTCAGCACATTATCTCTCATTGGAAATAACAGTAAGTAGATCTCTGTTTTCTCTGACTCTCTCCCTTTATGTCCCTTTATTGAATGTAGGTGATAGAAATGCTTAGGCTGAGAACAGGTTGGATGGGGTTTTGCTTCTCATCTTATTCTTGTTTACCGAATTCTTGGAGCATTACAGATGATGATAAAGAGACTTAAAAAAGAAAAACAGAGAATACCTATGTATTAAAAATACCACAGATATTTAGAAAACTCATGTGCAACAAATTCCAAAAGAAAAAAAATAGGTGCTTTAATCCTATCTCAAACCTTGTTTCCTGTTTAAGTTTTTGTTTGTTTGTTTGTTTTTGTATGTGTCCTCTTAAGAGATAGGAAAACAGATTTTTCTTGAAATGTAGTTTCAACCTTCCCTGAGAATAACAACTCTATCACCCATGGAGAACACATTTCTGGCACAAAACAATTTAAAAAATAATAATAGCAACTATGAGCTGCTGTGCCAAATTTTGACATCTGGAAAGACTTTTGTTCCAGGGAACCAGGTTTCCATTCCAGCTTTCCTTAATGACTAAAGTGAAGAGATTGTAGCTATCCAATCATGTAGACTGCAGATGGAGTCTTCCTGCTTCACTGCCTTCTCTTTCATGTTGCTCTTGGCCCTATAGTCAGGATGAGAATGGATGTGTTCTGTCAAAACCCCCACTGATGTACGTTAAAATCACAGGTAAGAGTTTTTATAGAATAGCTTTTTGGGCTAAAAAGTTTGTAATAGCTACTCTTCTTATTACGTTGGGCTACTGTTAGCAAAAACATAAAGTATCTGTGATGTCTCTTTCCTTTTTCGTATGACAAGCTGTATGCACCAAAACCTTAAGACTGACTCTGTCCTCAGATTTCATGTGATTGATAAGCTACTTTAAGCAACACTATATAATGAGCAAACTTCCTGAAACATTCTAGGGAATTTATGAATTTTCACAGTGAACATATATATTTTCCTAGCAGCTTCAGTCCAGATGGACTGGGTTTTTAAGGGAATTTAGGAATCTAAATATATTTTTGAGTTCAAATGCCTTTAAAAGCTTGCACAAAAGGCTTAAATGTTACTTAAATGTGTAGAAATCATTTGAATAAAAGTAAACTTCCATTCTTTCAAAAAGCTTTTAAAAACAACCAAATATCTGTTTGTCAGATAAATTCTGTTTTTTCAGTCCAATCATTTATTTCTGACGGAAGGATGGATTCTTTCTTATTCCCTTTTGCTTCAGACACTGCAGTTTCAGATCACCTTGTATCTTCCGATGTCAGGAAAATTCAACAGATTCCCAGACTCAGCTGATGGCTTTATCTGTCTCCAGGGTCTGACTACATGGTGATAAAAATTAGTGGTAACTCAAACAGTAGATTTTGAAGTCAAGATAATGCGAATGTAAGCTGCAAGAAGTTTTTTAGATTGCTTTTGATCTCATTTAGGTTTCAACCATTCCTCCACAAAAAAGAAATAGCAAATCAAGTTCCATGTTTGCTATCTCTTAGAAACCTCTATAGCAACTCAGTCATGAAAGGGGAGTGAGGGAAAAAAATGTTCTAAATGTCAGTTCTACAAACAACCCAAGTTATAAAGGCTGAGCTGCTTTCTGTCTAGTTCATCATCACCAGTAATAACAATTTTGAGAGTGAAAAAACGTCTCTAATCCCAAACTGGTATTTTGTGACTGAAGGCAGGCTATGTCCTTCTGGCTTGAAATTAATTAACAACTCCCTAGGAGGCTGGTTTGTCACGAGAGAATTCAGCTTTTCTTTTCTCCTAACTGGAATTTGTCTACAGTGCTAGAAGGAGCACTCCTGTCACTATAATAAAGAGGGTTTTGTATACACACAAAAATAGATTTGTGGATCAAAAAACCATTGTAATGTTATCATTTTCCGGAGTAAAGTGATGTTCTAAAGCTAAGTGTAATGCCATCTTGTAGGGAGATCATCTTTTATTTCCTAATAGAGTTACACTGCTTCTGCAGAACTATTTAGTTCCTCATACCTAGTAGTTGCTTTAATAATATCCTTATAAACAGCAGTTCTGAAAACTATGTAAATTGTACTGCCGAGTTTTCCAACACAGATCATCTATTATCCCATTTATAACTAATGACAGAAACCAGAAATAGAAGCCTATATCATTAATTACGTTTATTTTCATTCCTGCCATGCACCTGCATGTGGGTTACTGGCAGGTTACTCATGATCACCTATTGTGCTTCTGATGCTAAATTATATGGCTCACTGATGACTCCTGTTGTCAGAGTTCAGGGGTGAATTATCAGGATATGTGGGCTTTAGTATGATATATATCGTAGTTGGTTTTTTTTTTCTTTGTTTGCTAGTTTTATAATATTGCTGTTTTGTTTTCAAATTAGGAGATGGGCTGGTGAGAGATCATCCTCTCTGCTGCATGTGACAAATCCCACACCAAAGTAGTAAAAGCGAATAGAGGAGCGTTAGCTTTCTGCAGCCTTGTGCAGTAAATCTTGCCCCTGAAATGTTTACTAGGAGGCATACAGGCATACATTTCTTGATACAAATCAAGAAAAAGATTTTATAATAAAAATAATCTAAAAATAAAGTCATGAATTTAAACACTGTTAAATTTGTTACTGTACTCACCTCCTCAATGTATAATTTTAGTCTTAACTAACTCCAGATTAACTCCTCTTTAGAAACAAAATTGAAATCTATACAGCATGAGGATAATAGTTCTTTTAGCAGTTATCTGCAAAATCCTAAATTCTAGAAACCAAATGCCAGGAAGCTTTTGCCAGACATATTTGGATGGAAAAGTTCAGTCTGAGTCTTGAGCAGTAGGGGCAAAAACTCTTGCTCTGAAAGGTCTTCAGATTTACCTAATGTCATTATTTCAGCTCTTATTTACATCTTGTGACTATGTAAGAACAAAAGGTTGTCTGTAGGGAGTCAGGCCAAAGGCCCATTTAGCCCAGTAGAATGTCTCCAGTTGTGTCCAGGTGTGGATCCTGATGGAAAAAAAAAAAAAAAAAGGACAAAAAACATAACAGGGCAAGCATACAATGTTTCTTCCTTGCCAGATACAATGATAGGTACCTTTCTAAATCAGAGGTATTATCTCAGTGTTTACTGACACATTGTGAATTGGAGGGTGAAAGAAAAGGATTCACATAATTTAGGTTGAAATTGCCTCCTGATTGCTTCAGTGGATGGCCTCTCGTTTTTATGTTATCAAAAACAGTGAATAATGGTTTCTCATTTATCATCTCCTTGCCACTGATGATTTTACAGAACTTTATTCTACTCAGTTTAATTATCTCTTTTTTTCTTGCGTAAGCGACCTGGTTTATTTAATCTGCCTTGAATGAGAGCCATTCATACCTTTGATCATTCTTATCACCACTTATCACCACCTTTTCTAGTTCTGTTGCATTCTTTTTTTTTTCAAGATTTAATAACCTTTATCTCTTAATAAATCCTTTTTTTTTTACCACTATTGAGTGGTGAACTAATATTTCCATAAAACTATTTACTACAACTCCATTTTTTTTTGTAGTCCATCAGTGTGTATTTAGGGCAGGCTTTCTCTATTGATATTACTCTATTTATCAGCACTGAATTTCGTCTGTCACTTTATTACCGATCATTTAGTATTGTGGGATTTTTCTGCTCTCCATAGGTATTTTACCCTCTTGAACTAAGTACGATCATTTTTTGCCACCTCAGTTTGACACTTGTTTTGCCAAATAACTGCATGGATTAGATGATATAGCATGGTTCTCCACACAGATCCTTCTGGAACTCCACTGATGCTGTCCTGTCTCTGTGAAAACTTAGAAAGGAGCTTATTCTTCCCTTCTTTCCCCAGACTGTAATCAGTTATTAAATTATGAGAGGATTTCACTTTTACTTTGGCAGCTTGTTTTTTGCAATAGCTTTTTAGGAAGGAGCTATTTGAAAATCCTACTGTAAAATATCAAGGAGGTCACATTTGCCCGCAGTATGTTGTGGACAAATCTAGTTGATTTATAAGGACTAACTCCCACGAAAAAAAGTCATATTGATTCCTCCCATCACTATGGAAGAACTGAAGTGTTTTCCTGACCTGGAGCCTCTTTCCTACAAATCTCTCAAAAGTAAGACTTTCTTTAGAATCATAGAATCATAGAATGCCTAAGGTTGGAAGGGACCTCTAGAGGTCATCTAGTCCAACCCCCCTGCACACGCAGGGCCACCTAGAGCACGTGGCACAGGGCTGCATCCAAGCGGGTCTTGAACATCTCCAGAGAGGAGACTCCACAACCTCTCTGGGCAGCCTGTTCCAGGGCTCTGTCACCCTCACCGTCAAGAAATTCTTCCTTAAGTTCCCGTGGAACTTTTTATGCTTCAATTTGTGGCCATTTCCTCTGGTTCTGTCAGTGACCACCAGTGAAAAGAGGCCAGCCCCATCCTCCTCACTGCCTCCCTTGAGGCACTTATAGACACAGAT
>VWPW01013353.1:396640-590035 GCA_013389825.1 Crypturellus undulatus
ACTGCTGCCTCATGGTCAACCTGTCGTCCACCATGACGCCCAGGTCCTTCTCTGCAGAGCTGCTCTCCAGCAGGTCGGTCCCCAGCCTGTACTGGTGTCTGGGGTTATTTCTCCCCAGGTGCAGGACCGTGCACTTGGCCTTGTTGAATTTCATGAGGTTTTTGATTGCTCAGTTGTCTAGTCTGTCCAGGTCCCTCTGGATGGCAGCGCAGCCCTCTGGAGTATCCGCTACTCCTCCCAGCTTCGTATCATCTGCAAACTTGCTGAGGGAGCACTCTGTGCCTTCATCCAGATCGTTGATGAATAAATTGAACAGGACTGGACCGAGGACTGACCCCTGGGGGACTCCGCTCACCACAGGCCTCCAACTAGACTCAGCACCGCTGATCACCACC
Organism: Crypturellus undulatus; assembly: GCA_013389825.1. Classification (NCBI taxonomy): domain Eukaryota; kingdom Metazoa; phylum Chordata; class Aves; order Tinamiformes; family Tinamidae; genus Crypturellus; species Crypturellus undulatus. Next base: position 397,036 of record VWPW01013353.1, read on the forward strand.
CTCTGAGTCCTGCCATCTAGCCAGTTGCCAATCCACCTCACCGTCCACTCATCCCTCCCACACCTCCCGATCTTGTCCAGGGGAATGTTGTGAGGGATGGTGTCAAAAGCCTTGGTGAAGTGAAGGTAGATGACATCCACCGCTCTCCCCTCATCTATCCAGCCGGTCATCCCATCATAGAAGGCTATCAGATTAGTCAAGCATGATTTCCCTTTCGCAAATCCATGCTGACTAGTCTTGAGCACCTTCTTGTCCTCCACGTGCCTGGAGACAATGGCCAGTATGAGCCATTCCAATCACTTTTCTAGGTACAGAGGTGAGGTTGACCGGCCTGTAGTTGCCCGGGTCCTCCTTCTTGCCTTTTTTGAAGACTGGTGTGACATTGGCCTTATTCCAGTNAAGACTGGCGTGACATTGGCCTTCTTCCAGTCCTCCGGCACCTCCCCTGTCCTCCAGGATCTTTCAAAGATGATGGAGAGCGGCTTGGCTACAACATCCGCCAGCTCTCGCAGCACTCTGGAGTGCATCCCATCGGGGCCCATGGATTTGTTGGTATCGAGGTGTCTTAGGTGCTCTCTGACCCAATCTTCCTCTACCCTGGGCAAGTCTTCCTCTCTCCCGTCTTCTTCTCTTGTCGCTAGGGCCTGGGACTCTACAGGGCAGCCCTTGGTAAACACCGAAGCAAAGCAGGCATTCAGCAGCTCTGCTTTTTCTGTGTTATTCATAACCAGGGTACCCATCCCATTCACTAGAGGACCCACATTTCCCCTGATCTTCCTTTTACTGTTAATATATTTATAGAAGTTTTTCTTGTTATTTTTAACATCCCTTGCCAGGCTGCGTTCCAGCTGCACCTTAGCTTTCCTAGTTGCATCTCTGCATTCCCTGACTACTTCCCTACTTTGTTTAAAGAAGAAAGTTTTCTGCACTTGTGGCAGTTGTGCGCAAAAGGCTGGACCAATAATACCAATAAATGGTCCAAAGCATATACAGCTGAGGCAGCCTTGCTCCCATAGCTACACAGACCCCACTTGACACAGAGCTGAGACTGCTAGAGACTTTTCAGACCTTCAGTGACACTAAAAAGTAATGTGCATCTGAAACATATGTGAGGGTTTTCTCTCCAGCTATCTTTAGAAGGATAAGGATGGGATATGTATCTTCAATCTGCAGAACTGCTCAATTAGCTAAAGTGAACATTGAAGTTCACTGGCTGTATCTGATTATCATGTTTCATATTTGCATTATAATTTTTCTAAACAGTGCTAATTTGCTGCCTAATGAGTCTGTAAAATTTCTTTTAGATGATATTGAAGATAGTGTGAAGTGCAATGCTTTTGTCTCTTTACTATTTGAAAGCTTTTTCATTGTGCGTTTATTTCTGCAAGCCTTAGAATAATGATTAGATCAGAGTGAATAGCTATCACCAATAATGTGTGCAGTGAATTTGCCCTTTACTGTTATCTAGATGGTCCATAAATGTTTCTTGCATGCATTTGGCATTGAAATACATACCCAGTAATTTCATTTTACTCTCTACATTGAACACAAACATTATATAAATCATAACCAGTATTTCACAGGCCAGCTGTGAGCTCAATCAGTCTAAGTAGTGTGCATGATTTTGATCTTCACTTCGCGTTCTCATCCTTCAGCCTACAAAGAAAGGTTTGAAGAGAGTTACTCAACCCATTGATTCACTGGGCTCGAAGGACTTCAAAGTGTGGCAGAGCTGGTGTGGAGGTATGGGGCAGGAGCGCCATGGTTGGTACTGCCGCTGCAAGACCTGTCACAGGATGGATCCATCCAGGACACCAGTCTGTTCCTCACTCTAGAACTTGGAAATAGGAGGCCCATCATGTCTGCCTGTCTTTAAGGCAGGATCCTAAAACCCCTGGGAATACTGCCTATGGCCAAAGGCAAAACACTTGGGAAAGAGTGAAAATGACAGCCCTGTCACTTATACTGAACAGGTCTAGGGAACATTTGTAACTTCAGTATCACCATCTGTCAATGTTTCTAAAGTTAAATTTTCTCAGAAGTCCCCGCTCATATGAAATTTTGATTTTTTTTTTTTTGACGGAATTAATTCTCCTTCAAACAGGTGAAACTTCCTGTATTTCAGCAGCTCTCCCATCAAAGACACATAGCTGCTTAGTGGGAGGTGTGAGATAAACAACATTTGGGCTAGTTAAAATATTCTGAACCTTTTCCTTCCTGGGTCACCAGATCTTGACAGGAGTATCACTTTAGAAGACTGTCTAAATATGCCCTGTTTTGGATATCAAGTACTATAAAGCAGTTCTGTACTGTGCACAGCCATATGAAGAAGGCCATCAAGGACCTGTCTGTATTGCTTAACTACCTTCACGTCATATCTCTTATATGTATTATTGTTATATATATATATTCCTCTTTGAGGAATCTTTGCTTCTTTTATGTCGTATCAGATATTGACCTTATAGTGCAAACACTCAAGTACACATACTTACTGTGGGCTGCTCTTCACACTGCTATGAATACTAGAAACCACAATTGTATGACAAATGCAGTTATTCCGCCTACCTTAAATCTTCTCTTTAGCTACAATTGGATTAAATATCCTTTTTAAACCTAAATCAGCTCTCACTTTTTGCTATATGCGGTAGTACAGGCCAGAGATAGCTGCAGCGAATGAACTAATCTTTGTATTTATTCTTGATGGGATTTAGCTGACATAAAACAATGCTGATATTTCTAATAATCATCTCTATTGTGCTAACAGTTAATATTCCTTGCCATTGTCTTACTTTCTCTAGAAGTGAGTGAGAAAACTCAGCCTCTGAAGAACTTATAATCAAAACAAGAAAGGAAGACAAAGAAAAAAAGAAGTAAGATAAAAAAGACCAAGAATTTATGCTGAATACTCATGAACATCATTGAAACTTCTTATTTATATATAGATAAGTATCTGTATGCACGTGCACACACATATATGCGGTTGTTAATTTCAAAGGACAGCATGGGGCTATGTTTTCTGAACACTTTTGTTTGTTCAGTTTGAAACCCATAATAAAGCTCAGCTCCTGGAGCTCCATTCCTGGAGCTCCTGGACAGTACATGAGAACTAGTATTAGTTTGTTCAGTCTGAAACCCATAATAAAGCTCCTGGACAGTGCGTGAGCACTACTATTATCCTGGAAAAGAACAGATTTAGGGAGGAATTAGTAGTGGCCTTATTCCTAATAGGAGACTGTGAAGCAGATAAAGCCAGGTTCTTCACTAAAGTAAATGGCAGATGAATGAGTAACAGAGGTCAGAGGAGAGTCCAGCTGGGTATAAGAACATTTTTTCATTATGAGCATAATCAGTCGTTGGAAAAAGTTGAGCTTAATGCTTGCAGATTTGTCATTGTTCGGAGTTTTTAATATCCAATAGGATAAAGCCTTGAATAAGCTTGTCTGAATTCAGTTTTGGCCCTATTGTGAACAGAAAACTGGAGTAGAGACCTCTAAGTGTTCCTTCAAATCTGAATTAGTCTATGAAAAGCATCTGAAAGAACATTTAAATGTTTAATTTTTTTCTGAACTTCCCTAGATATTTAGGGTTCTTATTCACATTAGAAAATATTTATTCCAGTGTGGTGACAAGAGGTAACCTCATGTTAGTCTGTATCACGTAGGTGCAACAGACGTCTTCTGTAACTATAGACATTACTTCTATATCTTTTATTAGATATTTGCATATACATTACAACTCTTAAAATATATTTTCATCTAATTGAAGTAATAGCTTCATACTTTGTTAAATATTTACAGGATAAGTTCACTTGCTTCTTTAGAACTGATGAAAAAGCTTGACATCAGTAATAACTGTTTGCAGTTAACTCCTCCCAAATTTACTGATGCAGACTATTCAAGGAAATAGCCTTGGCACAAACTCTGTCCAGGAAAACAAGCTGACTATTGCTCCCTTCTGTTTCTCCAGCACAAGTCATTTGCAAGCCATTTAAAAAGGAAGTTGTAAGGAAAATGCATCAGACCTGAAATGCACCAACCCAGATCTTCAGAGGGTTCAGAATCAGTCAGTTGAAGTCAACAGGTTTACCTTGATTTATCCAGGCTGAAAATCTGATTCAGCCCATGTGAACATTTTTTTTTTCTAATCCACTTTAATATCCTTTGCATTGAATTGCTTATCCTTAAAGTTTTGTAACAGTAATAGAAAGAGATAATGTATTTCCAAGTAGTCACGGTCAATTGGGGGACCTTAAGAGGCTGGAAAGACGGGCAGAGAGTAACCTCATGAAGTTCAGCAAAGGCAAGTGCAGGGTTCTGTACCCAGGGAAGAATAACACCGTTCACAAGGTGAGAACTGACCTCTTGGAAAGCAGCTCTGCTGAGAAGAACCTGGAGGAAAGTCTGGAGAATCCCGTGTTGTCACTGCGGGAGGCAGTCAGGGAAACCTGTTCCGTGCTCAGAGATGGATCCTGAGAGGACTTATTTGTTTGGGTCACATACAGTGGTCTCTGGCCCAACACCATCCCAAAATATTTTTAGGGTTAGATTTACATCTAGGGTTAGTGTTAAGAGAAAAATAAAACCTAGAATCACTGTTGTCATTGTAATGAGGCAGCCAGAGAATTCTGTTCTTTGTTCTGATATGGTTCCTAGGAGGGGTTTTCTGGTCTGGGCCACATATGGTGGTCTCTGGACCACCTCCATCCTTAAAAGATTATTAGTGTTAGGGTAACAACTAGGGTTAGGGTTGAGAGAATGAGAAAGCCTAGAGGAACCTATCCTGTCCTCCTCACATATGAAGAAGTCTCCAGATCTTTTCCTTTTTTATTTTTTTTTTAGAAACTTTAATTACTTTTTTTTCCTTAAAACCATCATGGAAGCTGAAAGATAAATTATTGTTGCCAAAAATTCAAATAGCAGAATCTCTTTTTATTCCCATGTTGACACTAGTTAAAATCAACCTGTCCAAAAACTGTAATCATCTTTCTCTGATCACACCTCTTGCCATGTCCTTCAGCTCCAGGAAAAAACAGGAAATATACTGTGGCTCATGTTTAGAAAGTAGTATAGTATTCCATCTTGTCTTAAAATCTATGTGATCTTGTTAACCACTCACAGTCAGCAAAGATTATTTTCTTTGCAGCCAGATAAAGAAGTCCATGTCCATTTTCATTGCTTTTTCTTCCTTAAGTCCTGTGCCTCATTCTCCTTGAAAATATAATCATTTTTCTAGAAGGACCTACTTACTATAGACTGGTGGCTTTCCTTGAGTGCTCTTGTCATGTCATTGCACAGAAATTTGACAATTCTTTCTCTTTGCAAAACAAAAGCCTGCGTGAGGTTTACAGAAGCAGAACCATTGCTCATTCATCACATTTGCTGAGGAAAGTACTTCCAGCCGCTTTCAGAGTGGAAATCTGCTGACTTCACACCCCATTAGACAAGTCTCTTGCTCCCATAACTCCACCAACACACGAGAGTTCTATCTTCCACTTTTTAGGAGAGCAGTAGATAGCTGCAAACTCGACCAGATAATACTGGGATGAATTACATGTGGGTTAGTAAACATGAACTCTAGAGAATAAAGGCTGTTTTGTTTTTAAGTTGCGAGGTTTTTTTTTACCATTGAATGACACCAAGAGCTGCAACCTTAAACAGAAGGCCATGTATTCTGTGCATACATTATGATGAGAGAAAAAGGTTTGCACAAAATTAAAATAACTACCATCAAGATTTTTTTTTGTGATTGCAGTTCTTTCACAACATGAGGTAAATATAACTTGCTTTTTTTGCAAAAAAACTTATTCAGAAGACAATATAGTCTGAATAGACATACATAGCTTATATGAATAATACGTCAAGAAGGAACAATCTAAATGATTTGAAGTTATCCTGTGACAAACAGTTTCTCTTTCATTGTGGGAGAATTGTTCTCTAAGTAAGTGGAGAGTGTAATTTAAGATTATGTTCAATTTTCCTAGGTATGTCATTAAGACATTTTATTTCTTTCTCTGTTGACCACAAAAACGATCACATCAGAATGTGAAGTCATTAGAGTTCAATTACTGCATAGACTGGAGAAGTAACAGAGAAAACTAAAATGCATAACATATTTTTAGTAAGTTAAGGTGACAGCCCAAAATCCAGTGTTTTGAAAAACAAATGTGTTTGAACAATGCTCTGAATGATTTGGTGGAATTGCTACCATCTAAATAACCAAATGCATCCACAGCCAGAAAATCTTATCTGCATTTTATTGCTGTACATATGAAAGGAACATCTTTTTTTTTCTGTTCCATCTATCAATCTGATAATCTCTTTTCCATATTAGAAATAGACAGAGGTTCCCATCCTCCTGTAGAAATGGTTAGACAGAATGAGACAAACCAAGATTAATTTTGGCTTGTTGAAGTAATATTACTTAATATTTAATCATTCCAGATATGAGTACTGGAATCACCCTTTGCCCAAAAAAACAAGAATAGGCCTCTGGAGATAGTTAGAAGAAATCATTAGGAGGAGGATCATTATTCTTAAAAAAAATAATAATAATAATTTTCAGGAACAAATATTTTTCTCTTTTACTGTGTTTAGGACCATTTCATCTGGTTCAATCATAACTTTTCTAAGAATATTAATAAATTGAATCAAATGATTACAAACTTTTTCCTCTTGATAATCATTTTCAATAATTATTTTAAGAACCTTAAAATTTTCATGATGCAACACTTTTCATGAGACATGAGAAAGCAAAGTAAAAGAATTAATATTTTTCTATTTATTTTCCAATAAATTGTATTGAAATAATGATATATTATTTATTCCAATATTTAGTTGGAAAAATACAGCATGTGTTTCAAAATAAAGATGTTTCATTCCAAATTCAACTACCATGAATAAATTATTTTTCTTGAGCTTTATGGCTGCAACACTTAGAATAAATGATTTATCTTGTTGCTATTTTAATAACAGAGATGGAATTAGTCCTGTTCATTATCAGATGATTGATGAAGTGATTGATACATCCCGGAGCAGGTAATGGAAGGCTTTGTCCATCCCTCTCCTCCTCACTGTACCAAACAGATTACCTCAGAGTTGCCCCCACAGACATCTGGCTTAGTAAAAGGTATAGATGATCAGGAAATGACATTTCTTCAAAATATGTCTCAGACTAAGCTTAGCATTCTAGAGAAGTAAATTTAATTCTTATCTTTTGACTTCTTGGGTGGAAAAGTTAAAAGACCGTCTCTCCTCTTCCTCCCCCATTTTTATTTCATTTTTAAAGCTATTTAAGTACTTCAGGTCAAATTTGAACAAGTAATTTGGACAATAAATACAATACTTTTTCAAAGAGTCACTTATCTTTCAAGTACTGATCTGTGCTTATTTGCATTATGCCCACTAGAGACCCAAGTTTCTTGAGTTTCCAGTGCAAAGGCACTATTTTTGAATAAAAGACCACAGATTTGCATATAACTTGACACTAAGCTCACACTTAGTGGGGTTTTTTTGTTCATTTTTTTGTTTGTTTGTTTTGTAAAATGGGGATAGCGTTTTCTATTCTATCTATAAGCTATAAAATATTAGGACAGCAATTGTCTCTTGCTCTGTTCGTGTGTGTCCATGTGTAATACTACTGGACTCCCTCTGATCTCAGTTTGTAGTTGTCACTAATAATAATAGTAGCTGTAATTAATAACAATGATGACAACAACAACAACTAGAGCAATATAACTGCTGTATAGAAAGTGCACACAGGTTTGTGTTTTGCTGTCCTGGCATTAATATAAAAATGTTTATATATATGTGTATAGTTACATTTCAGAAACATGAATTTAAATTTCTCAATCTAAGCAAAGAGTTTCAGAGCCTGTGCAGGGAGAACACAGTGTACAGTCTGCTTTGGAAGTAAGTAAGCAAAGCAGCAGTCTCTTGCTGTGCTGCCATGAGGCGTATTTATTATTTATTCTCCTGCTAGGCTCAGTTTATTTTTCAACACCAATTAAAGGCTTAGTCCTGTCTCAGTGTCCAATATACCTTGGCCTTCAGCCATTCAAGGTGCTCACAGTGCTTTGTTCTGCAAAGAAGACAATTAGCCCGCTTACTGCAATCCTGAATCAAGATATCATCGGCTTATTTTTCCCAAATTTTTCAATTTTCTGAGGAAGAGAAAGAAGGCAATGAGAATCATAAACAAAGCAAGAATTCTGCCTAATAAAGTTATATAAGTTCTATACATGAAGCAAAGTTGAAATGAAGACAGTGCATTGTCAATTCTCTGATTCACTCGGTTGCTCCAATTTTTTTTTAACATACTATTTTATAATTGCATTTCAGTTGCTTAAGTTGTGACTGGTTTTCTTTCCCCAGACACTCTTAATTCCACTTGGCACTGATGGTTGTTATCTTCATTTGGATATCGGTTTGGGCTATGAAGTCAGCCTGTCTCTGGCAAACAAGCTTGTCAGTTAAACTTTGCAGAGCAGGGTCTGCGCTAGGCATTTCTATGCCTCGGGGAAAAAGAACATGTTCTTCCCACACATTCATAGCTAACAATACCAAAGAGTCAGAAACCACTGGGGCAATATGGTCCCCTTCTACCTACAGGATGGGAAAGACACCCCTTCCACCCATAGGATGGTTTTCTTTCGGGAAACCCGCCTGGTAAGGGCTAAAAAGGCTTCAGGACCTTGCTTTGCAGACCTGTTCCCTCATACCTGCACCAAACATATACATGCAGAGCTGACAGCATTTCCTAACAGTCTAGGACACATTGGGGCTCCATCTGGAAACAAGTGAGTACTTGGGCCCTGGTCATCTTCAGTCCTGTCTTGGGGTTGACAATAACCCTGAGGCCTGCAAGGCAGAAGTTTATCTTTCTGCTTTGCCACAAACTTTCTGTATAATTCCTGTCACTTTAGCAGGCGGGTGTTTTACGGACCTGGGGCGCGTACACTCCGGCCCCAGCTCCCTCTCGTGGTTCACAAGCCCCAGATGTTACTGTCTCGCTGGCTCCCTTCTGCCACAGGTCGCAATGCAGCCTGCAGACCTGCCGAGCCCCCGCAGGCAGGCTCCTGAAGGTGAGCAAAGCGAGTACTTCCCTGTAGCTGTCCTACAACCTCAGAAGACCTCAATGTCACAAGAGCAACTTAAGGCTCTTGTGAGGCCTTCCCACCTCACACGACATAGGGATCTCTTGGTTGTCTCCTCAGACAAATTCTGCCAGCTTTTCTCTCTGTCTTGTGACTCACAAGGATGATGTGGGGATCCCCATAGTCAGAACTATAAGATGCTTCGATGATTGTTAGGAGTCTTTCAATTACTTTAGCATAGGTACAAAAACAAAAACCAAATAAAAAAAAAGAGAGAGAGAGAGAGAGAGAAACAAAAGAAAAACCCTTGGATCAAGACCAACTGCTTATCTTCCCTAGGGGGGAATATCTGCCCACAGACAACATAATAAAGGGAAGAGTTCTGCAGCTGGACTCTCAGAGAGCAAAAGGCTTGGCACAGCACCGTGCAGAAACATAAGAACTCCCATGCTCATTATAAGATTACAGCTATTGATTAATCCTCATCCAGGCCCAGCTTCTTTTCCCACAACTGCTATACGGATTACTCTCACTGGAGCTGCTGGCACAGCAGTCCTTCTGATGGCAAGGGGAGTTCCCCATAAAAATAAAGCAGAACACAAAGATTTGTGCTGAGAAGGGAATGAGGAAAGTTGAGAGGGATTTTAGCTCTCTGTCAGGAACAGTGTGGAAGAAACTTGGATGCATATTTGTTTCTGTGCCTGCCACGTATTAACGAAACACAGTTACCAAAAGAACCTGTGCAGGAACCAAAAGGGATCCAAACATGTCCCTAGAAAGCTAGCTGCAGGTAAGAGGTCTCATTTAAACACATCTTTTCTGGGTCTGAGATAACAACTCTGGGATCTTCCCTGGCTTCCTCTGCCTGTGGGTGAGCCAGCAGCTTGCTTTTGGCCATCAGCAATCACATCTCCTCCAATTGTCCAGACTGCAGCTGCTTCAGCCTGTATGGATAAGCATGTCCCCTTACCTGTGGGGAGGAAAGACAAGGGTAGCTCACATAGGGAGGAAGATATGTAGGAGGATTTGTAGTTCACATAGGGAGGATAAATCTCTATCCCCTGATACGTCCTTGTTCTGACTTTAACTTTTAAATCTGTGCTAAAGCACTGGAAGCCCATCATTTTATAGAGTATTTCTCCGTGACGGTTTAATTTTGGAATATTTGAGTGGAATTGACTTTGAAAAGTAGCTGAGGTTATGGAGAATGCAGGTAATCACCAACTCCTCTGAGGAACAGCTGGACAACAAAACACAGAAAGGGAGGGGATATATAGTGACATGATTATAAACTGTAGTTTTACTATTAGGGACAATACCTGTGGAACAAAGGGAAATCTAATGCGACTTCATTTAAATCCTATTGTCTGATGCGGCATGCAGAAATGGAGAAAGATTGTAAGTTCTTTAAGGTCTCAGTTTTCTGCCCAGCAGATATGTAACACCCATTTGTAGCTTTTCCTGCATTGTGTTAAATTTGAAATAATTGAGCCTCAATGAGACTGGCAGGAGACTGGTGCTACAAAAAGGGATGAGGAGGAGAGAGAGTCAAAAAACTAAGAAAAATACCTTTGCAGCCTGGACTGCTTTGTGAGCCATTATATTTTGGTATCTTCCTTAGTGTCAGGGCAGATCTTTATTAATAGGTTCTTCTTAACAACAATTCCAACAAAATATAGATTTCCAAACAGGTTGCCATGGAAACAAATTGCTCACTAAGGCCTCGCCCCTTCCCACACACACACTATAGGAAATCCCTATCCCATTTTAACATTGTTAGCGCTGAGGATGACAGTCCATGTAGACTCAGCGAGTAATGCAGTGTGACAAGACCGAAAGAAAAAAATGGGATTATTTAAACATATAGGAAGGCTTAAACAATCAAACAAACAAAACCATCTTGTGTGTACTTCTCTTTGGCCACAAAAATCATTTTCATTCCAAAGTCTGCAGTAATCTGTTGGCTTGTATATTTTCAGTAAGGAACCAGTTTCATACAAACAGGTGGAGAAAGGTGATATATACATTTTTATGATTCCTAAAGAAACATCCTCTTACTTGTAACAGGGGTGCCATCAGCTCTTGGTCTTTATTTCAAGATCTATAAATAAGCGAGCTACCAGGGGCACTTGTCACACTCTCTTAAGCCGACTCTTTTCCTGCACACTTAGAGCTCAGAGGACTGCAGTGTTATGTAGGCACTTGTCTACACCACAGACGTGCTGGTGGGTACTGGTTGGCAGATAAGAATGTGGTGGCTTCAGGGGAGCTGGCCCAGATGTGCCAGCAGCCCGGCTGCAGCACGGTAAAACACACCCTGAGCTAATTTACCCCCACACCCCAGCAGTCCTTTTGCAGCATGTCAAAACAAGGGTGGCCTAGGAGGGTGGATATTCATTGCAAGACTTTACTGGTGCACTTGCAAATAACCTTCCCACAACAAAATCTTGCTTTTCTTACAGGTGTGCTGGAGATAGGAGGGGGTTGGCTTTTTAATATCAATCATCTCCCCTCTTTCTTCCTGCTGGAAGGAGTTAGTCAGCTACTATCAGTATCCCCAACAGTTTCTCCCATTAGAAAGCTCTGTTCTGGTACTGCCGTAACACCCTTGTACTGTACCAGGCTTAGAGGGAGAAATGTGATCCTAAAGCCGAAACAAGCAACAGACACAAGCCAAGAATCCATTTCAGGTTAAAGACATTTGTTTTTACAGAAGTCCTTTGTTAAAACATCTAAAAGAGGCAGATTACAAGAGACACTGGCACAACAGAAAACGAGCACAGCACTGTGACTGAAGGCTAGTTTTTAATGTTGGCTCCCATTTTGACGTAAAAAATAGATTAATAACTTGTTTGTTGTTATTAATAATCTTTCCCAGTGTACTTTTCTGAAATGCTGACTGTAAGAGCTGAGACGATCAGGCTGATGGCTAAGATGCTTGGAAAATCCTACCTTTTCTAAACTATTTGTCACCAGTAAATGTCAAAGTGACATACAAAAGAGGAAAGTTTCGCCATATTCAAGGAGAATGACAAAGCCAAGACATAGACCAATGCATTGAACTGCCTTTGGTTGTCCAGTAGTGGGCTCCCCATGCACAGAGCAATGCAGCTGTGAATTGAATATGCTTCTCTAAAATTGAGTACTTTGCTGCACTTACAGTTTTTCTAGAACCTGTAAATGTGTCCTTCAAAAGGTCTATTTGAAAAAGCTCTTACCTTAAAGCAGAATTAAGACATTTTCATCTATGGTTATGTTTTACTCTTACACAAATTCACATTCGCAGAAGGTAAATAATAGCATATTGGCAAAGTATGTTTTTTCCTCTCCAATGCCAAGCCCCAACTTACATAAAACAATTTCAGATCCCCAGTTTGTACATGCAATGCTCTGCGAAGTGTGGCACTATTCTGTGAGAGTTTTTCTCTGGATTTCACTTACAGGAGATTTGAAATCATGCTGAAGCAGTGAAGTTTATGATCACTACTGTGTCTTTGAAGAAGAGGTTATAATCAGTATGTTTTTAAAGGGCAATATCTTGTTAAGTAGCTATGGGAAATGTAGCAGTATTGGCTAAAAGGATAGTGGTTTCAGTAGTGGAACGTCTCCTTGTCTTATTGACTTAGGTTGGATAAAGCTATCATCTGACTTAGGACTACATGGTGACTTGCTGTCACCACAGGAATTTAGGAACTGGAATTTAGGAAAATAATTGACAACTCTAAGTAAATAAAAACAAGCAATATGCAGAGTCGAAGTAAATGCAGTCTTTCAGAACTAGGAGATATTATAATGGCAGCATTATTTTTGGAATTTATTTTGCATGAAATAACGCTCCTCCTTTATCCTACACAATGCCCCAGCCCACATATTTTCCTCAAGCTTTGCAATGGTGGTTGAGATGATACTCTCCGGTGCTGGCCTTCCAAGACGGATTGTCTAAGCAAACAAGTGGAAAATACCAACTGTAATTCCACTGTAACCTCAGACTTAGGAACTTCTCCCAAGGAGAGAGATGCAGAGAACTAGCCTCTGGCCTAAATACAAACAGCTCCAAAGATTCTGCAAATGGTGATGGGTTCCTAAGGACACTTAGAACTTTCCTCACACACAAAAGTAGTCCATATTTGGAGCGACAAAAGACAAAGACTCCCTCTCACTCTCCTGCAGGAGAAAGACAGGTAGAAGAAGACAGAGAAAAGTTAAATAGTCTCTGTGCCACTGCAGCTGATTTGGGCCATTGGCTGACCAGGAACCGGGACCATGCGCACTTCCTTCACCATCCAGACTGTTTCAGAGTTCTATTGCTCAAGACTCACTCAAAAATAACCCTTTTTCTCCTATGCTTCCCAAACTCCCTTCCAGCAGGCAGACTGAAGTAAAATTTCTTACTGTTTTACAGGAGAAATACAACATGAGGCAACTTCTTCAGGGAAACTCTGCCCATCTCTTCTTTCAACACAGCCATTCCTTCAAATATCCAATTCTGATGTGCGAAGAAAGAATAAAATCCCCTAATTAGTTTCCTCAATAGTTTTAATCTATCTCTGGATTTTTAAACAACAACATAACAATTTCACTCTTACAGATCTCCTTGGCCCATATTGAAAAGACTTATGAACTAATATTTGATTGCCACTTGAGGTTTTACATCAATTTCACTGTAGTGTGGATCAACTCTCTAGCAGAGAATAGAGTAGGCATAGGGTTTTTCTGGTGAGGGAAGGCAGGGCAGGGAGCAGGAGTGGAAGAAGAGTCCCAAATTGAGACAATTACTGTTCATTCTTGGCTCATATGTGAAGGCAAGTTTAATCTCCCAGTCTTCATTTGAAGACATCATGATACACCCCTGACTGAGCTTAGTCTGTTTTAGTCGCCCCTGCCATTCCTAAAGCAGATGTCTTGGTCCAAATGCAAGCGGGCTAGGGCTCAGACTGGAAGCACTTAAGTAGATTTCACATCTGCAGTGAGCTCAACAGGAGAACCATGTGAGGGAATAGGTTTTAGAGAGGAAGAGATAGTCATAAACATCTTTCAGTAGCTGAATATTTTTGGTCTTTTTTTTTTTTTTGTTACAAATATACTTCAGAATAGATTTTGGCCAGTGAATAAGGCAGGCAGATATGTGGAAGCTCACACCAGAGCTCACTCTTCTTATAAGCTACTGTCAACAGGATTGAGTCATAATGCAGCAGAAGAGTGCAGCTGGCATGCCTGCGTTCAGAGCTGTAACTCCCATTTTGTTCTACGGAGTAGTCCCAGTAACTAAATCAAGACCAATACAAAATACATGTTAAGCATTCATATGTGTGCACCCCTACCAGCTTCTTAGGTTGACCTATGAAACTACGATTCATAGAGATGTGTCCGATAAGATAAAATAATATTGTTTTTGAAGTTCATCAACTTATAATTGCAAAGGGTAGGTGCTTAAATAAAAGAAAGATAAATTACTTTTGTTGAATGTGAAGTTCTTCCGGATACCAAAATTAATTATGTGTTGAAAATGTAGCTCTGTATGTGAAATGACAAGAATAATAGATATGAGGCATTTCTAATAAACTAAAATCTCTTGGGCTTTGAACTCTCTACCTCTGCAATAAAAGGCAGATAGCGTAGCTGCAAAGCTACATAGCTGAAAAAAATAATTCACTAAGAATGTTTTATATTAAACACAGACCTAGACTCCACTACATACTGCAAATACTTGTAAGAACACATGCACGTAGAAGAGATTTTATCACATACAGGGAGCCCAAAAAGTAAAAGTGAACACAGGTTTTTGGACTAGTCATTTAGGAATCTCCTGATTGAGACCTTTTTGATGTGCATGTGATGGCTACTACATATTCCCAGCCCAGGTCCCCAGTGCCCTAGTGCTGTGCAAGTGGTTCCTTCCATTTCAGTGATGAGACAACTCCTGAACATAAAGCACTTTGGGAAGCAGAGGCAGAAATGACTTCTGATATAATTTATTTAATCATACTCTTACTAACCAAAGGTATTTCATTTCAAATGACAATGGCTAGGATAAAAAGAACATGAGCAATAGCACTGAGATATCTGTTAAAACTCTGGTGTGACTATCTCACTTCAAGGAAATTCCAACTTCACATAATGATATTATGGATATCCATAAACATATTATGGTCAGTCTCAAAAAAAAAGAAAAAAGAGAGAGAGAGAAAAAAAGCTAAAAAACAACATAATAAGATAATACTTGAAAAAAAAAAGCTGTTCTTCTCTTTCTGCACCTCCTTTTTTACCATATTCCCTGATACAACAGGCAGTAAGACAGCCTGACTCTTTAATAAACATATTTTTTCCTGACTCTTTCATAAACATATTTTTTCAACATTAAGCTTATTATTTACCACAATTTACCACTTAAGGAACTCCTATACCCCAAAATATAATAGATAAGATGCATAGTCTTGCTTTACTCTTCCCACATATTTGGCATTCATTATAGATAGTTCACATGTTTTTTTCTTTCTAGTTTTAAACAATTCATGCAAGATCAACCCACACCATTGCTTCAAGGAAATAGTGTGTTTAGGGAATGTCCTTACTACAGTAACTCCTAATGGGTGAGGGAACAAAGCAGAACATGTGCAGTGACAAAAGAAATGGTTTTGTAATTAAATAGTGGACTTAGGACTTGAAAGATACTGGTCTGATGACATAACAGGAGACAGCTAGCAGCTTTTCTCGGCTCAAGATCAGCAAAGTACTTAAATAATTTTAAATATTTAGGGAAATGATTCTCCTTGTTTACTTAATGCTAGACATCTGTGAAAAGTCACATTGAAACACTGTCTTCATAGGTGCTGGGAGACTCGGGAGACTCAGGAGACTCAGGGACGCCAGGAGAGACCCCATCGAAACGTCTGGGATCAGTCAACCGGATGAACCCCCTTTCCTCTCCTCGGGTCGGGACGCCGTCTGAGGAGACTCCTCAAGACTGAGAGCCCTCTCCCATTTTCTGGGGTGAGTGATGATTGTGCATTTGTACATCAGAGCTAGCTAAAAACTCCGCGCTGTAGTAGAGCTTTTCCTGTATTGACATCTGAAAATTGCTTTGTAAACGTTGCATTTGAAGAAATCATGCTATTCGTGAACTCATCTACTTGTTTGGAAGGTGATCCGACCTACAGTTGATAGACAATCCAAATTTATAGGAATTTGGGCTGAAATTTCCCAAAGGGGCTACAAGAATAAGATGACAAAAGTTACTGAATGGCTATAGGAAACTCCTTTTGGAAATTCCAGCTAGGATGCAAACACCTTAGGAATAGTATTCTTTCTCATTATATGTTCACACAGAACTTGCCAAATTGGGGACCATCCCTGCTGTACTTCAAGTCTTTTGTTAAGATCAGTTGATGAAAATTGCTGGAAAAATAGAACACATAAACCAAAACAATATTCTCAGAGTGCATCCACTCTTAAAAAAAAAAAAATTAATCTAAGACTTGAAATTCAACATTACTTTTCCATTCTTAATCTATGGATATGAGATATATGATTTGTTTGTTTTGTCAAAAAAAGTTTTGGGCTGCAGAGTAATGAATTCTGAAGAGCTTCAGTTGTACATACTACTATAAATTAAAATAATAATAATCTACTAGGGATGGAATCAGTCTACAGAAATTTATTATTCTGTAGCCTTCCTTACACAGGCAGGGTGTCAATTATTAAGCAGGGACCTCATATTCTCCTCTAACTTGTACTGCAAACCCAGAATTCTTGGTGTTATTTTTGCCAGGAAATGATAATAATACTTATTTAGGAATATGGCTAATTTCATTTCATGCTGTTATTGTTAATAATTTTTTCTGAGTTTTTTTTTGGATATTTTTGGATATTTATTATCACAAAGAAATTTCAAATCCCTGTAGAAATTTGAATACTACTAAATTGGTTTATCTGTCATAAAGCATTTTCATATGCTATTCCCAATGAATGCATGGATTTATAAATGCACCAACATATAAACTCGCTTGCATGCAGACATGTTTGCAGGCAAATGCTTACTCATGCATGGACAAGCATGTATGTTTATAGAAGGTATATGCGTGTAACTACAGGTTCTAGAGGGTTGCATTATTTAAAAAAGAATAATTAATAGTGGCCTGAAAGAGAATTTACGGTCAGCTACCAATGGACGTAATTCAATCAGCAAAATCACCTGGTAGCACCAGGCAATGTCATCAAAAAAAAGAAAAATAACAAAACACAAACCCAACAAAAACACAACAGTTGTTTTGAAAATAAACATGGTTTATATTTCTTGCTACTTAGATACTTCTTAAAGTATTAAGATTAATTGATGTGAAAGAGAGTCAAACGTGCATGGTAGTTCTCATTTATAGGCATGACTCTCACTTGTGTTAAGACAATTTCCTTAAACATATCTTATTTCCTTGGTCTCGGATAAGCTTGATAAGAATCTTAAAGATTCTGAACCTGTTTAATCCTAGGGGAGTATCTGTGACTTGCTAGAAAACTCAGATCAGCTTTTATCTTCTCTATCAAAAAAAATGATATCTTTGGAACTGTTCTCATGTCATGCATAGAATTAATCCAAGTCTCATTTCAGTAAGCCTTTGTGTATATATTTATATCATCATACTTACTTTCTTCTGGCATCAGTGAACTGCTTACAGAATTAATTTCTGGCAGACTTTATACAGGGTGTAATCTAAACTTGTTTACTAGCTATAGTGAGATTTTCATCTACCAGAGGCTCTAACACAGAGATACCATCAGCTACAGAAATGCAACACTGCCATTCTAGAAAAACTACGCATAGATCTTACCTATACTCAGTCTTCGTCTTCCAAATCTTGCAAGCTCCTAAATAAGCATGTAACTGAAAATGGGGGCTTTATGGTATTGTGAGAAATGAGGCTGACAAATAATTCTCTCTGATTAGGATAATATTTTTATGACATTCAATGGTAGGTCTTGGACTAGAGTATAAATAAGTACACAAGTGTCCAGTATCTGGCTGGACATTTGTACAACTCAGAGTTGTTGTACAAGTACAACTCAGAGATAACGATTTCAACTTCACCATTGTACACATGCCTCTTTCTAGTATAATCCTTTCTGTGAGGAAAGTTATTAGAAGAATTGCATTGACTTTAGGCACTCAGTTTTAATGTCTCCCATTCTGCATGCTATGTTTACATTCATCGAATAGATAGAAAATAGAAGCACTTTGAGAGGGTAAAAATAGTGCTAAAGTGCCAAAGGTGAAAAGCAGAAAAAAAATATTTTGTTTGGAAAGGGAATGCCATGATTTTTATAGGTTCATTTTCACTTCCCTACTGTGATTGCTTATC
Source organism: Crypturellus undulatus (assembly GCA_013389825.1). Classification (NCBI taxonomy): domain Eukaryota; kingdom Metazoa; phylum Chordata; class Aves; order Tinamiformes; family Tinamidae; genus Crypturellus; species Crypturellus undulatus. The sequence goes on from VWPW01013353.1 coordinate 415,477, forward strand.
TGTGGTGGAGGATAGAGACTCCAGTAGCTTCATTATCCTTGTGTACAGTTTAAACGGTCTGGGACATGTGTTAGAGATTAGTGAAGTTATACAGAGCTATTTTAATCTTGTGGGTATGCGTGTAAATTGACTTTGTTTATATTTGTAGTGATTCAAGTCATGTCACATTTTGCAATAAATAACTTCTGGTGGATTTTGTCTAACAGACCATTTTATTATTGACATTATTGTAACAAAATTGGGTCCCATCATGCAAAGCTTCATTCACAGTAATTAAGAGAGCAACATTGAGTTTTTCCATCCTCAAATACATTTCTTTTTTCAGACTTCATTATCCCCATTTCGACCATTTTAAATCCTGTTGAAGTCAAGCAGAGGCCTGAGCGTCTATGAGAATGGAGATAACTAGTTTCATCAAAATTACAATCAAATAGTAATTGACAGAGATCTCATGGGGAGACAGAAGCACAGAAGTAGGGCACACCAGCACTGAAAAAAAAAAACAGATGTATATTAGTATTTACTAGAATAATTTTTGTAAAAAATGCATAGAAAGAATTATATAATAAAGAAAGCAGCAACGGAATACTAAGACGTTTAGGTATATCAAAAGGAAAGATGAGACAGCAGATAATGTCTGAGACAGAAATTGAGTGAACCAAAGAATCAAATAGTGTATTCACATGGTAGAAACTGTGAAGCAGAGATTTTGAGTACATTAAGGGTGATTTTTCCATGTCTGGCAGAACCAAGGCAAGGAGAAGAAGAGAGCAGTTGTGTCTAGGAGGCCATACATCTGACAACATGAATTTGAAACTTGCCATGCAGCACAAGCACGAGTCAGCATGATGGCCTAGGCTGGACGGTCCAAGCTCCCTAGTCCTGGGAGCTATCAGCCAATGTGGACACCTCTATAGCCCTGGTGTCTGCTTGTCTGCCTGCATGACACGGGCCATCATGTGTGCATGATGTGTGTGCATCTCTATTCACCTTTAGCAATCATCACAAGGCCACCAAAGAAATTACAGTGGGCTGGTGAGACAACAGCCTGGGCTTCTGTGGTCCAAAACACTTCTATTCATCGGACTATTGTCTAAGTGCACCACAGCTGGTAATGTTTGCTGAGGGAGACCCAAACCAAGATCATGGGACATGGCTGGCTGGAACACATTGCCAGGCAGGACTGAGTTACACTGGCAGCTAGTACTACCTACCTAGTACTGAACCTGGACAAGCACTTAATGGAATATTTAAGTTTACTTGAAGTATATGTCATGTCGATGAGGACTTAATAATGCACTCACTAGGTGACAAGGTTTTTAGAGTAAGACTTAATGAAAGTGTCTGCATTTATACTCTTTAAGCCATTTTTCCCTTCCCCTGTCCCACACCTTTACAGAAACGTGCATAATGCAAATCTTGGCTACTGGATTTTTTCCGTCTTTCCCTGAAGGCATCAAATAAGTCACTGTCTTATGGTTCTTGCATATGCTCTCACTCAAATGCTCCCTGATGTTAAATATAACCAGGACCAAATAATCTGCAAAGGATAGGACATGGTGTCCCTGGACCAAAAATTGCATTTCATGTATACCTGCCCAGCCTCATGAGAAATCTTGCAATGGACTGGAAATATTATAGCTTTTCTGACATCTAATGCCTTTAATATGATTGGATAAATACCCCAAATGTATAATTCTCTAGTATATAAAGTGTACTCTGAAGTCTCACCAGCATTTTGAAAGCTTCCTTTCAAGCTGGTGTTTCTGCTTTTGATCCCAACTGGATATATCAAGAGAATAAAAAGCTTACAAATATGCATATGTATGTATGTGTGTGTGTATATATATACACACATATATATACATGTAATGTATACAGAGAGAATATATATATGACATACAGTTCTTCCTAAAATTCTCTTTTTTTAAGTGGTGCTAGCGGAAAGCAAAAGTTTCAGAAAGGAGTCTCTCCCAAATTTATCCAAAGCAGCTCAGTAATGCTTTACCCAAACCATTTTTACAATTGAACTTTTCTGCTCTTTACCATGGGAATCTTCATAGGTAATAACCTCTTGAATAATCAAATCCAACTACTCTATTAAATTAATTCAATTAATAATCTGGAGGCCCCAGAAGTGAATTAGAGAGAGCAAAGTATTAAGAGCACTGAAATGAGGTGAAGACAGAATAAGATTAATGAATAAAGAACAGATAAGTAGAAGAAATAACAATTTGGTGCCCTTTTATGCAAAGCTCACAAAAATCTGCATCCTGTGGGTTAAGGCTGAAATCAATTTATCTATATTTGAACCTGGTTCATAATCTCAAGAGAATCCAGGAGCACAGGGTTATGCTGTCCCAATAATTAACAATAGCCTCACTAATACAACTAAACCAGCCCCATTTCAGTATGCATTCTGGCCATCACAACAACCCCTGAGAGAAATTCACATCAGTAGAGCAAAGCATGTGATCTGTGCGAGTTTGCTTTGTGCAAAGCTCTTCATTTTACCCTCACACTCTGTAGCACCTAAAGCAAATTGTTGTACTGCTTTAGGAATCAAATGCAATCACACCAAGGTATCTGGCAGTGGCCGAAGAAGGAATGCTAAGTAGCCGAATAAAGAGGTCTTACTTCAATTACAAATGCCTAAAGAGGCCTTTGAAGAATTTCAGCATTTCAACTGCAATGGGCTGGGTAGACAAGTAGTACACACTTGCACAACTTTGTTGATTTCTGTCTATATGATCTGAAGATCTGGTTCAACATATCTAAGCATCATTTAAAACTAAAAGGCCAATAGCTAAACCACTAGTAGGATAAATTTCTGGGTACTGTGTGCATATGAATGTTAAAAAAAATATAAAAACAGAAACAAAAATATCAAGCTACAACTTCCACCCTGTGAGGAGCTGTAGCATTATTTGCTGCATCTTTAAGCAGCATTTAACTCTCAATATCATACTGGAATACAAACAGTAGAGGCTTGACTAATACAGATTACCTTTGTTTTTGTTTGTTTGTTTTTCTTTTCTCTTTTTTTTTTGTATTGGAGAGACAACAATGATGCATTTTGACCTATTTGATTTTTTTTAAGTAAATTAAAAATCCTGACCTGAATTTTATTAAAATTGTCTTTAAAAGTTTTGAATGCAATTTGAAGACAAATGTATCTTCTAGTATGGAAAGAAGAGAATTTGACCCATTTACCACAGAAGCACTTCCAAAAAGTTCTTAGTGCAGCTAAAGTTTTCAAACGCTGTACCATGAAAATCAAGAGCCTTACTTTAGTTGAGAATAAAGCATCATGTATTTAAGGAAACTAGAATTTTAAGCTAAAATGGCTGTTTTTAGATTATTTTAGTTAATTTTAAAATGCTTATGCTATTAAAATAACACCAATAAATCAAAATGTGCCAATGGAAAACAATTTTCTCTAGTACAATGTAACGAGCAAGTCAAAAATGCAATAGATCTGTTAACCTCAGTGAGTTATCTGTCTCACTGGTCTGTAAAATATATTTCTTGTAAAAGTATGTACTTATTTCATGCCTGGAAAGATATATACAATCTCATAAACGTGCTATGAGGGTATAAAGAGACGAAAAAGTGTTGTGATAGAGGAAGTCTGCAGAGTAATGATTAACCAAGCAAGATCTTTGCTTGCATAGCAAGAGGAAGAATGATTTTTGTTCAAGAGGTGTGCTGAGAAAGCCAGGATGGGAAAGCAGCCTATGAAGAGGAAAAAACACTGACAAATAAAGACAAGAAAACAAGCGGAAAAGAAGAGGCACCTCTGATGCTGAGCTTCCAAAGTACTTTTTGTGGAATGCCTTACTCATCATCAGCTAATTTCAGAATTTTAAAAGTGAAAGAGAAATAGTAAGCGAGCTAACTAGGCAAAAAATAGATTCTGGTAGTATTTTACTATAATTTTCGTTAGCTCAAGGAGGTTTTACAGCTCCATTATGCAACTGAGCTTTGTGTGAAGAGGGTGTATGATATAGTCAGTCAGGAATTTTAAGCATCCAACTTTCCAACATTAGAGAAAATTACTGAACAGCACTGCCAGATTCTCCTTTACTTGGCATGATCGTAGATGTGGATGACCCATTCAGTATCACTTTGAAGAACAGAACTGTTAAAGACTCATGGGTTGCTTTCCTTAATGTCAGAAATCACACTACTGGTTTTTCAATTCTATCATCCATGATTCCTCTGATAATCTCTGAAAAATGAAACAAAGATTTAGAGATGCAATTCTCATCTAAGGTTGCACCACTTTGCTGATAAATCATTCATCTCTAATTTCCACTGTATTTAAAGCAGGAATAGAGTATCTCAAAATTTGAATTTCAGCCACACTTCCCCATCTCTAGAACGACCTTTCATTAAGCTGTCTTACACTGAAAGCTGGATAGACACACTCCAGGCATAATTTATTAAAAGCAGAGAAGTTACTCCATGACATTGGAAAGACAGGCAACAATAGAAATTAAACTATTAACACTAGAATAAATTTGTGGTAGTCACAGAGTATACACCAGGGGCACTTGACATTTTATGACAATTTCTAGGACACTTGCATTTTCCAGTTTCACCTTCTTAGTGCTTTACTACTCAGGGCGAGGGAACATCAATACTTTACCTAACAGTTAACCTTGTTAAAATCTAGTGCAATATTTATGGCAGCATGATTCCCTCCAAGATTTCAGGCTCATTATGAAGTGGAATAATGAGATACATCTGCAGCATATGTAAGACACTTGAGGTATCTTCGACCCAGCTAACTTGGGTAAACAAGGCAGTGAGGATGCAGCTGCAAAGTTTGTAAACAGAGGAATGAAGCCAAGAATTATCCACTAAAATACATCCAGAAAGCTCCATATTGGAAGAAGAGTCTTGTCCTGAAGGAATATATTCAATTATAGAATATTCAACATCAGAAACTCCCATCTATTTCATGCTTGTCTGTCTCATGGTGGGTTATTATGGTAAAAAAAGGTGGCAAGATCAAATTCAGAGTGCTATTATATGGTTTTAAGGTACAAACAAGCCTAGTCAGCTGAAGAGCTTGATGATAGGCACAAAAGTTATATCTCCCTTTCTCCCTTTATCTTCCTTTATTTAGCCTGGGGCAGTGGGTATTTGGTTATGATTTTGTACCAGAAGAATGGGGATGAAGCGTGTGATGCTTTTTATTTTATGACTGGTCTCTCTTGCTTATACACACTTTTGCACAGGTATACATGCATGTATACATTACATACACATTCAATTCTTTTTCAGATTCCTGGAACTCACAAATGGAAAAGTTTTTTTCCATATTACTCTCTGAAATTTAAAGTCTCTGCACTGTTTTTCAAATATTATAGTCTGATCAGGTTTGCTGATCTGTGTTCTGAAATCAAAGCACTTTTTAAAGCAGCTTCCCTTTATTCCTACCTTCAAGACTTTGTTATTACATCTGTGATATTATTTCACTCCAACACAGCATTTATGATTTTGTTCTGACTGGTCTCTGCCTCCCTTTATACAGTATATAGATTGTGTCATTAAACTGTCAGATCTTTCAAAATAAGGACAGCATTTCTCTTCCCGCTAAAATTAACAGTGGAACTTCAATTTATTTTAATTGTGCATGATGTCTCTTTATATGCTAGACTCTTCCAACCAACTTTTTTAGATGCTTGTGTAATTTCACCTTATTCTGTTGCTCAGAAAATGGTATGGTATGCATTTGCCATTATGCTACGTACTGAAGAACTTACAGTGACTGCTGGATTCAGTGCCAGCAGAGATGTAACAATGAGAACTTAAATATGCAACAGAGAATAATTGTTTCCAAGGCAACTGTAAATCTGAGTCCAGGAGCATGGTTTTGAAAGGTAATATTGACCTTTATAGAACAGCTAAGACCCGTTCACTTCAGAAGAGCTATAGTTGCTCATGCCATCTGAAGAGCTATACCTGAATTCATGAGGAACATGTTTATTCTTCAGCAACTAAGAGGAGAGGGCTACCATATTTAAATAGAAATAAAATTCAGAAACCCATGTTCAAAGAGAAAAGTCTAATGTCTTTAAACACACATGTATGAGCAAGTTCAGTGCAAAAGGCATAGACCTTTTAGATTTGCTTTTCAAAACTTCAAGGACAGGGAGCTGAAGAGTATAAATCACTGTTTTGTCATATGGAAACCCCAGGGAATTTTAGAACTGGGGTCCATACTTAATTTGGTCTGTTTTTCAGACTGTACTTAATTTCACCACCTTTAAAAACATTGCCCAGCTCATAGCAATTGCATGGGGGATTCAGGCTGATTAGCCTTGAATTGATATGACTGACCAAATAGGTTCACCAGTCTTTTTCATCTTCCCTTCTGCTGTTGAATGTCCAGTTCAGGTCTGAGGGATGCACATACAGCATAGACTGTGATGTGCTGCAGGATGCAGGGCACTGCAGCATTAAAAAGTTAATTGGGATGAAAGCTATCTTAACATCCTAGCCTTAACATCCTAGTCAGACTTCACAGGAAGGATGGCTGTGTGCAGAAGATTAAGAGCAGCTAATAAGAGGATGGAGTAAATGATGCCTCTTAAACAACTGCTGTTGCATTTCAGAAAGTGATACTCCAGATGTGTCAGTGGTGGCAGGCACACAAAGTCTATACTCGATATCAGAAATCTGGAAAACCAATCAACAGAAGTCAACAGAACTGATCCTCTATAAAAATGGAAAGAAACTTCAAGCCTATGCCTTTCAAGGAAAGGAATGAATGAATGAAATGATTGAATCCTGGATCAAGCTTATATTGCATATGCTTAGCATGAGTTTTCTGATCTCTATAAGCTTTGTTTCAATTTTCTTTGAACTTGCCCAGACAAGTTATCCTGATTATTATGTACATTTCAAATATGTTATATTAAAATACAGTAAATTTGGGGTTATCCATGGGTAAAAATGCTGTCTGAAATGTGTGAAAGTGCACAGAACATTTTCATTGGCTTTTTAACCCCAAAACAACCAGTCTGATTTAAAAAACATGGAACAAAAGACTGAAAACAATCAGCACCTTTTGTTTGATAGGAACAAAGGAAATGTCAAGCCAAAGGATTAGTTTTTTCCAGAAAGTTATAAGTATCTGAAAAGAAGAGTTTATAATGAATGTGCCTCTTCAGCCAGAACAAGCACATTGCAACTTCAAATCTATCATAATACGACATACAGTACCAGTGGGAAATAAACACCATCAAGAAATCATATTATTTCTGTAGCTGTGCTACAATAGGAGTAATTTTAATAATCATAACTGCCCCCCTACAGTTACTCTGCAGACCTTTTTCTAATCCAAAATATAGTGGGATTCAAGGGATTTCAAACTTTGTTTGGGCCCAGAAGATACATCGGAGGGAGAGTCCCATAATTTTTTTTCTTGCAACTTGCAAGAGTACAGGTTATTTCCTCTGCTCTGTCCCTCCAAGCATTTCAGTAAGTCTTTACTTGGAGAAACCACATTAACAATACCTTTGTTTGTCTAGATTATTATTTGGGATGTGCCTAAAGGACACTTCTTTTCTTTCTTCCCCTTCTGGTAATGTCAGTGATTCTAGTTCCCCATCTACCATGGCACATTCCACATAATTCCATTGAAATCAACAGCTTCAATTTTAAGCATAAATTTTGAGCCATGATTTATTCATCAGGGCCAGTTCAACAGGCTGGGTTAAGTTTCCCATCATTTCATACTTGACGTGAACTATCTGGCAACCCCTAGGATATACAGATAGTGCTAGAGATCCTTTGGCTGTTTCCTTCGGAAAAGAAACTTGAAGAAAATGTCAAACTCATGAAATGGTACATAGATAAAAAGCATCATTTCAATTTGGTTCATAAGTTATATTTACTCTCCTTCAAAAAGCATGAGAAATAGCCTGTATTAAATAGCTATTGTTCATCTTGAGCCAAAGAAGTCTTTCTGAATTACGTTAAAAGAGATGCGACCTACAGAAGAATACAGCAGGTACCCCTCCATCCTGATCTGAAGAGGAAAGAATCTTGTCTGATATTTCAAATAATTTGTTATTACTCTTTTGTTTTGCAAATTTGTTTTCTCTCTATGTATTGAATAACTTGCTTCCCTGGTCTTGGTGATTTTATTCATGAATTCTTCTCATTTTACTATTTTTTCTTGATTTAATTAATTTTCATGGATATTTTTGTTCAACTCCTCTGCTTTCCTATTATGAAAACTGTTATGTTGTTTACTTTTATTTTGTAGACTACATATTCCTCATTAGATCAAAAATCAAGGAATTCACGGTAAAATTAATGGCTGTCCCAAGGTAGGTCCTCAAGAATTATTTCTACAGTTTATGAGATTGGGAATAAAAAAGAATTGCAATTCTGGTTATGGGATAGAGTCCTACTTGCATGTAGTGCACAAAAATAGTGGGGATGGTCCTTAAGAGAATCAGAGTTTGAGTACCTTCACCGTCTACTTTGCCATTCATTTCTCCAAACATGCCAGGCTTTTAGACCATCTCTTGAGTCAGTTCTTGCCTTTATACTTTGATACATGCACCAGGGAAAGCCTAAAGTGTTCTGACACATTTAGTTTCTGACACTAAACGTGTCTTTTATCTAACTAGAGCCTTCAAGTTGCCAGGATGTAACCTTCCTCTAGTCCATTTCCACTATGTTGCAGGTTTTGCTTACCCGTTTGAGACATGCTCCTTCATATCATAGAATCATAGAATCATAGAATGCCTTAGGTTGGAGGAGACCTCTAGAGGTCATCTAGTCCAACCCCCCTGCACACGCAGGGCCACCTAGAGCACGTGGCACAGGGCGGCATCCAAGCGCTTTTGAAGATCCCCAGAGAAGGAGACTCCACAACCTCTCTGGGCAGCCTGTTCCAGTGCTCTGTCACCCTCACTGTCAGAAAATTTTTCCTTAAGTTCCTGTGGAACTTTTGGTGTTTCAGTTTGTGGCCATTTCCTCTCGTTCTATCAGTGGCCACTACTGAAAAGAAGCCGGCCCCATCCTCAACTGAGTGGGCCAGCGGGATGGGGGAGAAAAGAGAGATGAGTATAAAAGCGGAGCAGAGCAATAGCTGTTTGACTAGTATCCAGCCCTTGCAATTGAAATAGTCCCAGTGGACTCCAGCATATCTGCCAACACTTCAAATGCAGGAGAACATGTGGTACAGGACAGCCATGAGATGGTGACTGTAATGGTAATGGAGGATATCACCAGTCTCAGGTTACAAATGCAAAGACAAATGAGAAGAGTCTGTCTACAAAAGCGTCGGTTCAGCCTGAGAATGCCTGCATGCTCTGGAGAGAGTTTGAATCAGTTGTGCTACAGGGCTCCTGTCTCTTCAGAAAGAAGTTAAGCTAAACAGAGTGACTCAGCTGAGTGATTGTGTAACCTACACAGTTCCAGGTAATAAAAACAGGAGGAAAAATGTTAGATTAGTGCATTTCATATACAGTGCAAGTATTCCCACACATTTTATAAAACAGTGAGTCTGATGCTTGAACAGCCCAGTAGCTCTGAAAATGAATCATTGCATGATTTATCTTTCTTTTTAAAACTTGCCATGGGATCTTTAATTTCCACATGGTCAAGCAAACAAATCTTTAATTTAATACCTCCTCTGAGTGGCTTGACTTCCTACAGTGCAGCAGCTACCCCTACCACCCCCCACACTGTACTGCACTGTCAATGCCAGGCATAAGCACCATTGACTGAATCCAGTGAGGTCCTATAAAGGAACAAAAGTGACCGAGCAATGGTGACACCAGAAATGGCAGGCGCACTGGCCTAGCACAATTATGGTCATACTTTCCTCGTGTTAGTGTTAATGGAAGTTCTTGTTCTCTGCAAAACTCTTAGTTCAAAAAGAATTGCAGATCAAATTATATCTTCTCAAAATGTCGGTAGTGACAGGTCAAAAGAAACTCATAGTCACTGTCTAGGAGCTGGGTGTCTTTACCAGCCTTTTCCTCAATTTTCCCTCAACCTTTTGGTGAAGCTTGAGGGATATCTGAATCTACTTTATCTGAGAGCTCCTAATACTTTTGGTTATATCTATTCAGTACTGATCTTAATTTGCTATATAGAAGAGCCACATTATAATACTGCTACTGGAAGAAAAAGGATCCACTTTGACCGGAGAAGCTGAATAAGCATTTGTAATATATCTCTGCATATATTCTCAGAGAATACAGACAGCTTGCTATGTACTACATAGAACCAGCTCTAGAATAAGCTTCTTAAATACGAGGTTCAAGAAATCCATAAGAAATAAAATAGTTTCTCAATTCTAGAGGATTTTGCTCAGAAGACACACAATAAGGATTTTGAACAAATCTTCAGAGGCAATTAGGGACCACTTGGAAAACAAGTATCTAAACACCCTTAAAAGCTTTCCTGGCATATTTCTACAAAAATTTCTGTCCTTTGACCCTATTGCTTAGCTTTAGGAACCTCACAAAATATTTGCAGTTGGTCAGTGATTTACAGAAATTACCCAGCATTTGGCAAGATCAGATCCCAGATCTATCAATGTATTTGTATTATTCTACTCTAGTGGTCTCCCAAGCACCATGGGAAATAGTGAGACAGGCTCATGTCCAAGGTCTGCCCTTCTCTGCCTTGTCCAGTTGTTGTTTCTTTGTACACAAGTCATGCAAGACTATCATGGAGTTTGGATTTTGCTGTAAGTATAAACCTTATGCTAACAGCAAAGGCCATAGAGTATCCTTTCCTCAAGATTTCTCTGTACATTCCATCTAAAATTATTTTGCTTATTTGTTAGTCACAGATTGGAGCTCTTCCATTTCTGATTGGCTAGCAATGCATGACTCTTGTGACATTAATTTAAGTTTTTCATAAGGGTACATTTTGCAATGCATGTCCCAGAGGTCAAGGTAGCTGTAAGTGATTAGATACGACCAAATAAGAGAACTTCTTGCAAAGCACTGAGTACTTTTTCAGGCAATTAAGAAATAAATAATAATAAGTCTGGTGAAAAATGACTATTGTGGTGTTAACACTAATAATGTATGACAAGGAAATAAAAGATTCAATTTTGACTGCAGAACTTGTGCCTCTGTCAGCTGTTTTTTTTCATTTATTCTCTTTTTAACTTTCCTTTGGAATTTCAGAAAGACAATAAACATGGAGCCCCTATGATGCCAGAAACCAGAAACACTTTAAACCAATTAACTCTAGATATGAAAAGTAATATACATATCAAAAGAAAATGTTAAACTTGAAACTATTACTCTCCCTTTCCCTTCAGAGAGCAGTTGTGCCTCCACTGAAAAAGGATCATGAATGTTCCTCTAAGTGGAATTTTCCCTTTTCCCCAACTTTATCAATTATATATTATAAACACTTGATGAAGTCCAAAGGGCTTACAGTAGAGTGTGGGCAGATTCAAATAAAAAACCCCAGTCCTTCTTCCAAGATCTGCTAATTGTTGACAGCATCCCTGATAGCCACAAGGAGATGATTTTTTTTCTGGTCTTTCTGTCTTTTGCTTTTTAAGATGTTTTTACCACTTTCATTAGTTAGTTAAGATGCTAATGCTACTTAGACTCTTGTCATTACCGTAAATATTTCTTTATATACTGTTGCCAAAACTAAATATAGTGTATCAAATTATGCCTTACCTCTGAAAAAAAAATAAATAAAAGGAGGTTTATTGGAGGTTTATTCCAGGTAGCCTACACTGGATACACTTTCTTGTATATATTCTAATACCAGTGTTAACTGTTGTGTAGGTATAGTCCTCTCTAAATGCCAGACTAACATAACACTTTTTTTCAGCCACTCATTTCTCACTCTGCATTTGTGAAGACAATTACTCCTAAGGACAGATTATTTTAGCTGTCCCATGTGAATCACCTTTTTCTCCAACTAGACAAACATTCTGAATTCCACCTCTATCCTCTGGAGTGCTCATGTGTCTTTCTGTTCTTCTCCAATTCATTCCAAAGATCCGTTCATGAATAAAAACATGGAACAGTGTTAGGTTCAGGAAGGATTTCTATAGAAATCTATTTGGAATCTATTTCTAAGTAGAAATCTATTTCTACTTTTAGAAATCTAAATTACTGTCCAAATACAGCTGTTCACTTTTAAGTTTACCTGAGGAGTAGTGCAATCTTATCTGTCTAAATTCTTACCACACTCAAACTTATCTCTTAATTTGCCTTCAAATAAAAGTCTGTACCCTGTCATGGTGAGTTATGTCTCATTTTTTTCTCTGTTATCTCTTCTTGACAAAAACTTCTGGGCCATTAGCTTGGTCTCTTCTATAATCTACATGCTTGTGAACCTAAGGATATTTTTCCAAAATGTTGACCTAAATGACTTCTCCAAAGATACAGAAGGGTTCAGTGCTACCACTGAAATTAAATTTAGAAAAGTATGGATACTAATCTTGTTCTCAAACCACAGTTCTCTCAAACTCTTGATTAAAGAGAAAGTTTTTAGAAGGTATATAAAGATTTGAAGACTGCTACAAGTACCATTAGGTTAGTTAGACTGAACATTAAGTGCATAATGAGAAAGAAGGAAGGAACAAACTTACTGGACTTGAACATTCACCCCGTCCTGAAGGATTGAACTCTGAACATTTTTTACCCAAGATGAATCAAAACAAAAACTAATTACAACTGGAAGGCAGGGTTTTTTTTTGTTTGTTTGTGTGTTTGTTTTTCAGGATCAAAATATAGAACTGGCCAGTAAAGTCCTGTGTGATTCACAAATAAGTCTGGAGAGACCTTTTATATGAAACTATTTGAGTCTGGGATTCAGATGAAAATTCTATAGGTCAAGAACAAATGTCCTAAGAGCATCAGAATCTATTGATTGAGCAACTGCAGAGAACATTAAAAGGCAGAGGGAAAAAAAACTAGCCCTTTCCCTGGAAGCAGCAATAATGACAGCTGATGCCTAGATACCTTCAGAATGATTCTACGGTTTAAATAAAAGCCCCTAGTGCCATTTTGGATATTGCATATTGCATATTTTCTGAGACATCTCCACAAAGCTGATAAATGTGACACAAAACCTATGTGAGATTTTATCCTCTAGCTTGGCAGCTGGAGCCCTAATGTCTTAGGCATCTAGATGCCATTTCTTATTTCTGAAATAGTTCAAGTCCAAACAGCAAGAAGACATGGATCCTTGGTTCAGACTTTCACTGAAAACTGTGCCTGCTTATCCAAATCTTGTGGATATACTGAGCCAAGTAATTGCTTTAAAGAAAAAAGTTTGTTTAAAAAAAAATAAAATATATATTTTTATTTATTTGCTGCCAAAGCAAGAAACACTTTTTCAGAGAGATTTTGAAAAGTTTGATTTTCATCAAGAAAATCACAAGCTGAAGAAAACTAATCAGTAACAATAGTTCAATGAATTTAACTTTATATGCACAAAAGACTTGCCAAAAATTAAGCATCATTTTTGACCATTCCTGTTTAGATTTAAAGCAAATATTTTGGTATGACACTAATATTTTACCAGACAGGATTTTCCTTAGCTCCAAAATTTGGATTTGGTTCAAGTTTTGGCATAAAAGTCATCTTGTCCATCACTTTATTGAAGCCAGCTCATCTATCCACAACAAAAAGGCAGAGTTCAATATTCTGACTTTGCTGTAACCAATACAATCTGTAAGAGCAGTTCTTAGAGCAATTGAAAGCATAGCAAGTGCCTTGTGCTATTTTTATTCTGTTTATACAGAATTCTTAAAGGCAGCGAACAGCTTACCTTGTTAACATGCCCTCTTAGGAAACCCTGGGGAGGGCATTGTGGCTAGGCCCTAGCTTGTGCGTACAGGTTACACCTGCACATGAGCAGATCATGTTCTTAAACTCTGCAGACATACCTTGGGGCACAGGGAAGATCTCTGCAAGGGACAGAGAGCTTTCTTTAGGTTGGATATTGGCACAATCAGCGCGAGGGCTTTCCATGTTCAAGAAGTGACAGAACAGACCCAGAAATCTGTGAATTCATTTCAAAAGAAGGCTGGTGATTAGAAAGGACAAAGGATTGCCTATTTTACATGGTTACTGTGGCCAGAAAGATAGCAACGAAATGAGAGAGAAATATAAAACAATAAACCAGTCATAATAAAATTTTAGAATTAGTCTATTTTTCCATTAAAATACTCAGAAATTTAAGTAGAAAGCTGCTAAAACTTGAAGATCCAATTCACAGCTGATGGAAGTCAATGTAACTACAGTAATATTCACTAGTCAAGCACGTGGATCTATACATACACTAACTACAACCTTTCCTGAATGGCAACAGCTGTTTTATTGCTTTATGCGGTTCGAAATTTGCTTCTTTGGAGGATTTTTCCTGTCACTCACTCAAATTTAGCGTTTTGCTCTTAAAAAAAAACACAAAGAGGAATTCTGTATAAGTGCAGGAGTAGCTGTAAATAGACTAAAAAGTAAATCTAATACAAGATTACTTAACAGAATAAAATTACTGTTCTACTATAAAGAATAGAGAGATTTTTTAGATTTTCTCAGCTTCAACAAATGCTTTTCTGAAGATTACAGCACTGTCATTTTTTTGGATTGTTTTTAAGAGTCATTTTCCATGAAAGGATACCATCAAAAAAAAATTTGAGAAAATACATGCATGGATCAGCTGGAAAAACACTACATCCAACCAGAGAGATGCTGCATTGCCTTTTCAAGTGGCTTATGTCTCTCACTGGGCTTCGTTCAGCAAACGGTAGAACACAAGCACTGATTTGCTCCGATGGTTGTTAAGTTTGTTTCAAGCAGTTACAAAATGAACTTCTTCAGCAGCAGTTTCCCTTGCCTACCCTTGGGGTCTGCAATGCTGCATCTGGGTCATGAGGAGCTGAATATGCGGTACAGGGAAGGAAAAAGAGCATGTGACCGTGTCAAGAATCAGCTGCAGAAACAGAAATTGCATATATTCCTTGGGGGAAAAAAAAACTTCTGAACTGTTCTCTATAGTCTCCTTTGCTTCCCCATAAAAGCTTTTTGTTTTACACTGCCAGCTGACAAACCAAGTGCGGCACAGTCAAATTCCATTAATAGATTCAGGGCTTTTTTTTTTTAAGTATGTGAAAACTCAGTTACATTGGTACATTGGTTGTAGGGGGATAGCGGTACTCCCTACACCTGATTTCTACCCTAGGCTCTGCAGACAAGTTCTTTTCTGACTGGCTCAGGACACTTTTCTATTTCTCAGCTTATTCAACTTCTAAAGAAAAAATCTTAACACCATGATACGCTCAAAGATCCCTTGTGGGATTTAGTGAATGTCAGTAAAATATTAGAGTTACTAGAACAGTGCAAAGAAAGATCTTGCAAGTCGTAGGTGAGGACCTCAACAGCAGGGCCTGGGCACTGGCTCAGTGCTAGGCAGAGGCCAGCATGCCAATATATGCAGATAGCGCAATCATTTTAAATGATAAACATCATAAATGTATGAATTTGAACACTAAGTCCCTCTCCTTGACTCATGGGTTATTGATTTCGAACGCCAAGGAGGAAAACCTGGATGCACATAAGTCATTAGGATTTTCATCATTTATCTCACTGGCACCAAATCTCAGCTCAGTCCTCAGGTACCTCCATAATCTCATCGCTGTCTTGACCCCATATGTTGCTGAGTTGGGATTGGGTTAATGAGTTATGTTATATCAATTAGAGGACACGACCTAATTGCCCACATGGTCTTAGTGTATGGTAAATCTGAATTAATTTAGTTTTTCCCTTATTACACAGGGGAAATGACTTTTTTTTCTTTTTTTGTCTTTTTTTGTCTTTTTTTCTCTTTTTTTCCCCCCAAACTTACTGTCTTTCTTCACTGCATGGTCTTGTGTTTGAAAAAGACTAGACACAAATTATCCTGTGAAAAAAATTGACATAGACAAAACGACAGTGCAGGGGCTACAGAAATCCACCTTCCCTCTGCTGCAAAAATGCCAGGAGATTTTTCGTCTCTGAGGAATTAGGAAGACCAGAAAGCCAGCACACCAGTGTGCCACTTTCTCCTCCACGTGCTTGAGATCACTGTAACAAAAACAAAACAAAACAAACAAGCAACCAACCAAACAACAAAAACAAACAACCAAAAGGCCACAGCTGTTTGACACGTTTGATTTCACTGACAGCCCAACCGCAGTGGCTTTGCAATCCTTGGCTCGGAGCAAACACACCCCGTATGTGTAAGAATGACTCAGTGATGGCTCTAGTCCAGAATTATGTGGTATTTGACCTTTCAGTAACATCTGTGTAAAACACTGCCTAGGAAATCTACAATATTCGTCATTATCTGCTTTGAGTCTAGGCTTCTATTTCAGGTACAAGCACAGTTCAAGTACAAGCAAGTGTTTCAGATAATGTTAACAGTAGTTAGAATGATAGTTATGTGCTGTACTTTGGGCTATAGAGAAGCAAAAGAAGCAACTCTGCATTGGGCAATCAGAATGAGGAGGTGTTGTGCACATGGACTTAGCTCCTGGATGTAAAGCAAATGACTGAGAGTTGTCACGCATTTGCATGATGCAGTTTCCATAAACTTTTCATATAGTCCGACAAAACAAGTCCCGTAAGTACTGCCATGCATATAGATCAATACTGGATTTGGTTTCACTATGCCTGTTTACAGGCGTAAAGTGAAGGATCTGCAATAAACATCCCACTTAGTCCAACTGCAGTTTTAAACTATGCAATTCTCTCCTCGCACCTATGTGATCAGATTTCTGTCAGGGATACTTTTGTATCAACTAATTTTTTTTGGTTTCCGATTAAGGGGAGAACTGAAAGGTCTTCACCTCAGCCAAGCCACTTGCACACCATGAACAGCTGTGCAATAACGGTCCCAAAACTACCCGAAGTTTCTTGGAATGAGAGGCGACCCGGTTGGATTTTGTGGTACTCAGAAGAGAGCCCACAGGTACTGTTAGAGCAGACAAGAATAGAGGTGCAGTTGCACAAACAGGTATGTCAATCTAGCAGGTCTTGGCACAAGATGGCAAGCATGAGTCACTCATCATTGAGGATATGGGCCCCATGTGCCCACAGCTATTGCTCTGAACACCAACAGCATTTAAACCCATGCTCTAAAGTGCATTCAGGAGATCTGTCTCTCTTTAGAGAGTTATCTTTCCCTTATTATTTATCTGTGGGTTTTGACATACTTCTCGAAAATACCCAAGATTCACCCCTGGTCATAACAACAACATTGTCCAGTCCAGAATGGCAAATCTCAGCATTTCTCACCTCCCCACATTCCCCACTAGCAGCCCAGCAGGCAGAATTAATGTGGCAGTCCCTTGACAGGGCACTCTACCTGCCTGCAAACCCCACAATGATCACCTAGGACTGAAGAACAGCAGCCAGCTTGTATTAGCAGCAGTGCAAAGGAAAGATCTGGATGATGCAAAGAACAAAGTCAATGAAGGCATTTTCTTGATGCGGTGGTTATGCAGTTCATCTGCTTTCATTGCATTAGAAACAGCTGTCATAATGTTATAATCACTTTAGGGGTACATAATGATTAAAATGTTTTTGATAATGAGGAGATTCAGCTAGAGGCAGTGAACCAGGTGATCTACACTGCAATTAGGCCTGAAAAAGGTAGTGATCTCCTTTCCTCCCTTTTATATAAAGCAATAATCGGAAATGACTCA
The DNA here is from genome assembly GCA_013389825.1 of Crypturellus undulatus. Taxonomy (NCBI): domain Eukaryota; kingdom Metazoa; phylum Chordata; class Aves; order Tinamiformes; family Tinamidae; genus Crypturellus; species Crypturellus undulatus. The sequence continues at coordinate 433,187 of VWPW01013353.1, forward strand.
GTCCCTTTCTTTCGCTACTAACTAGACTGTATAATAAAACTACTTGCTAGGAAAGGTGGGTGTTGACCCTGTCAAGGATGGGTGCAGGTAGTATTTAAAAGATGCAGGCCAGAGGATTCCCCGCTGCTTTAAATCAAAGTCCTTCTGCTGAAGGCAATGAAGGATTACCATTTTTCCTCAGTTTAGGTTTTGCCTCAGTGTGTGCAAGCAGAAAGTGAAACGTTGCTAAATTAGAATAGGTGCATACAGTGTCTTTGTCAAGATGCAGATAACTGTGCAAGGAAAGGAACAGTGAAGAATAAACCCTTAGTCTAAGGGGTGTTTGAAAATACGGCTTTAATATGGCTTATCTCTGTTCATCCTGGAAGACTAAATAAAATGTGATTCAATTTATGTGTAGCCATATTTTGACTGTTTTTAAACACAGATCTAAAACAAATTTTAAAATCCAACAGAAACAAAGCATTTGAAGGTCTGAGCAATAAAAGCCTGAACATCCTCCATCCCCCCTTTTTTTGTTATAAATCACTTTTACAGTGGCAGAAATATTCTTGATAATAGAAGAAAAAATTTGCTGTGTCATAAAGTTTAATCATAGATTCTCCCCAGAAATTTGACTGAAAAAAAGAACTTTTAACATTAGATTAGAAAATGGAAAATACTATTTCTTTCATAGAAGAGAGAATGCCCCCTCCCCCCACCCTTTTTTTTTAGACTGACAACTCATAATATTATGATTTATTATATTCTTAATTATTATATTCTTATATAATATTATTATATAATTATTATATTCTTAATATTCTATAGAATATTAAGATAATAATAATAGAATATTCTTAATATTCTAAAGAATATTTTATATCTTATCAGAGAGATCCTGAATTATTTGAAAAGTATTATCAGTGTTGGAATTATCACCAGTGTTTTACAGCCAACTGGGAGGCCTAACCTGAAAATTGATGGGGTGTATTTAAGTCTGAATTCCATATTTTTCTTAAATGTTGCATAATGGAGTAGAAAGCACACCTATAAATTTGGAGATGAACACCAAACTACAAAAGGATACTAACACCTGGGATGATGGAACTTGATTTCAAAATTATCTTGAGATATTTGTTTAGAATTAGCGTAGAAATTAAACAAAACCCTAGTGCTTAATATTAGAGAAGTTCTCATACTCTCTAAGAAGTATTATAAGAGGTATTTCTAAGAAATATTTCTCTAAGAAATGGTAAATGACTGTGTGGGCAGCAAGGAAAGCAGGAGTTACAATGGATCTCGGAGCAGAAAGAGTCAACACGACCATGTTGTGGTTCAGAAGGTAACCATCGTTCTGAAATGCTTAAAGAGAAAATAATTATGGGATTCCTGTCCATACTGAAGAGGTCTCAGTGAGAAAATGATGTCAAGTTTGGGGCTTCATCTTTAAGAAAGCTGTGGACAAACTGGAGGGATTCTTGAGAAGATTAACCAAACTCTTAAGCAGTTCAGAACCCATAACCTGTGAGAAAAAATTGAAGGGATCAGGTGTGTTTAACTGAGGCTGGAAGGGATAAGAAGTTTCTTAAAATCCATAATCCATAAAGATTGCTATAAAGATGGCTATGATTGATTTGTTCCCTATATCCACCTGAAAATTTATCTTCTGGGAGAAAACCTGTGTTGAAAATGGATTCTATTTTCACTTACATGTTTCTAACTCAGAAGAGTTGAGTTGAGTTTAGTTTCACAGACATAAAAAGGATGCCTGATTTAATTCTGACTCTGCATACCTCAAGCAATAGTTCCATTTTTTGTATTTTTTTTTATTTTATAGTTTGATTTTCCATTGAAAATTCTCAGTGAAATATGAGTGGTAGCAAAGAAGAAAGTTAAAAAGCATTAAGAACGTTTCCCTGTTTCCTGAACTTTAAAAAGAATTACCAAAGTCACACTTTTATTCTGTCAAAATACTTTACAGTGTTGTCCTGATGAAATGGTCATGCTAGAAATTATAATTCTCCTTCAGTCTGGTTGAAGGAGATAAAAATAGAAAGCATGAGGGGAGGATGAGCATAAGGGAATCCAACATTTGCCTCTAGATTTTGAAAAATGAGACATGAAAATGAATATCAAGAAAAGTTATTCATTTCTTTTATTAACCATTCAAGACAGCCATAAGCAAACTTTCAGTGAACTTTGTATCAGTGGAAAATTCATTTAAATCTCCCCCTGAATTACATTAACATTTCCACACCAGGACAAGAAAATGATGAGCTACAGCTTTGGGGATAGCTGTGAAGTACTGTCACATGTTTGGAAATATTATGGCTTTTGTTTTGTTTTGTTTTGTTTTCTCTGAGGCCTTCATATTTGCCACAATCATAAAATATCAAATAAGTTGCTTGCTGAAACATACACAGTAAAACTGGAAATATTGTCATTAAATATGAAGGCTTCCTAGTTTCTTTGCCCTTTGATTAATGCACTAGGCTGCAGAGCTTCTTTGTAATAAAATAGCATGTTTAAGACTAAAAATAGAATTTAGATTCAGAGATAAAAATTCAATATTCAGTATAGTAGTCTGTATTAAAATGTCTTTGCATACGATATTAATGACAGAATGATTGATAATTATAATCATTTCCACCTGGAAGTAGGATGTCTTGGGAAGTAGGATGGAAGATGGAGAGTATGGTTTGGTAGAATATGGGCAAATCCAGTACTTTGTCTCTAGGATTCAAACAAAGCCTGTGACACGGTCTGGGAGCATTTTCTAAATACTGCGAATTGCTGCGCTGTCAGAGAAGTCATTGCTACACAGGTGGCAAAGAGAAGGTTTCCCAAGTCCTGTTGTGAACAGATGATGTGGCAGTATTTAAACAAATTGGTTATAGACAACATGATATACCTGGTACTTCTCCAGCATCTGGTCTGAATTCCAGGACTGCCTTATCAGTTAAAAAGATTTATCTCTGACAGAAGCATGAACTGCATTGTGGCAGCAAGGTGGCAGGGATAGGTGAATGCATGCAAGAAACGCCAGTTGTATGGTATCTACATGGGCCTTGTTAATGCACAACTATCTGCACAGATGGGGGCAGATGGTGTGAAAAAAATCTACTAGGTATTCATTGAGTGTAATACTGCTGCATGCTTAGAATGCTTAAGGTGGGAAGGGACCTCTAGAGATCACCTAGTCCAACTCCCCTGCACACGCAGGGTCACCTAGAGCATGTGGCACAGGACTGCATCCAAGTGGGTTTTGAAGATCTCCAGAGAAGGAGACTCCACAACCTCTGTGGGCAGCCTCTTCCAGGGCTCTCTCACCCTCACTGTTAAGAACTTTTTCCTTAAGTTCCTGTGGAACTTTTGATGCTTTCGTTTCTGGCCATTGCCTCTAGTTCTGTCAGTGACCACCAGTGAAAAGAGGCCAGCCCCATCCTCCTCACTGCCTCCCTTGAGGTACTTGTACACACTGATCAGATCCCCTCTCAGCCTTCTCTTCTCCAGGCTGAACAGGCCCAGTTCCCTCAGCCTCTCCTCATAGGGCAGAGGTTCCAGGCCCCTGATCATCCTCGTGGCCCTGCGCTGGACTCTCTCCAGCAGCTCCACATTCCTCTTGTACTGTGGGGCCCAGAACTGGATACAGTGCTCCAGATGTGGCCTCACCAGGGCTGAGTAGAGGGGTAAGATCCCCTCCCTCGACCTGCTGGAGAGGCTCCTCTTAGTGCACCCCAGGATCCCATTGGCCTTCTTGGCCACGAGGGCACACTGCTGCCTCATGGTCAACCTGTCGTCCACCATGACGCCCAGGTCCTTCTCTACAGAGCTGCTCTCCAGCAGGTCGGTCCCCAGCCTGTGCTGGTGTCTGGGGTTATTTCTCCCCAGGTGCAGGACCATGCAGTTGGCCTTGTTGAATTTCCTAAGATTTCTCACAGCTCAGTTATCCAGAGTAAGGAGATATGAAACAGAGTAAGGAGACATGAAACAGCACTTTTACTGATGCTTTACACAAAACTGACAACACTTGAAGACCTTTATTTCTCATGATTTTATGAAAACTGGCTTTCATGTTCTGCAGGAAATTCTGAAATTGTGAATCAGACGAGAAGGCTGACCTTGTCCTGTTAGGAGCAGATCCAGCTGTGGAAAGCTTGTAGCTTCAGGGCAGCTCCCCAGAAAAGTTGCCAAAGAGCAGAAACAAAGCAAACCTGCTCCTTTACAAGGGGAAGAAGAAGAACCCCTAACACGCTATTGTAAAATGAGTACACTTACAAAGAATAAGCAACTTTCCAGTCAAGTTGAGCGAATAAAGCTTTTGTGATTTTATTTTTTCAATCTAGTTACGTTGCTAGTAGTGTTTCTAGGTAGGAAGCAGTTTCAGGACTGTATCATGGAGGTGTAGAGACCTTTTCAGAAGACAGGCTTTATTGCTTTCTCTAAAACTGATTGGATTCTATATTCACCTGATTTCTAATGGAACTTTGTTTTCTAGGTTATTCCCCTTGACAGAACATGCTTTCAGCTCAGCCTTGCAGAACTTCTGATTTGGGTTATAATAGAGAATTATAACTGGCCCATAGGTAAAATAAATGGTTTTAGCAAGAACAGGTCAGCATTTCCTGGCAAAGTGGTTTTTCTCAGAAAATGCTGATGTTTTTCAATTAAAATCCTCTGTAGAAACATGCCTATTTCAATGAAAATGTCCTCAGAAAGCATTTTTTATGATACAAGATAAAGTTTCCAGTCAAAATCAAGCAGTATGAAACTCAAACTATAACTGTAAAAAGGCTACTATTTAGTATTCACTCAAGTTTTCATCATTCAGTTTCAAGATCTTCAATTCTAAAATGAACTAACAACCAGGCCAGAAGATTAGAGAGTCTGCCTTTTAGTCCTCCTGACTTGGAGGCTTTGCATGTCTATAACTGATTTAACATTCATTGGTTGCAGAAAGATTGATTTTATAGCAGACTAAACTAGGGTGCCCAACTGGGGTGCTGGAGATCAGTTTTCTACTATATGGTCTGTCTATTCACTTCTCTTCACAGCAGTGAATAGGAGAGTTTCCTTTTTATTTTGGGAAATTTATTCAACACACAAAAAGAACAGATATTCTTCTGCCTATCAGAAGTCGATCCCTTCATCCTTTGTATGTGTTTGCATTTCCTCTGCATGCCAAAATGCACATGTGTGCAGGTCCCTTGATGCACCAGTCAGGAAGGGGGAGGTGGCTTTCAGACAGCCTTTGGCTGAATTCCATCTCTCTTGGATCTTTTAACCTTGCAGTGCTTCATTAACCTTATTCCTGTGAAGATATCCGTCAACAGACATCACTAAGGAATGCTGTCCAGTCAACTTAATGACTACTAAGAGTGGGAACTATTAATGAAGCACTAATGATGATAATGATCAAAGAGGGAGTTTCTCCTCCATAACAGCATAGTTGAATTTAGATCATGGACAGAGTCATTTTTTCTATATAACCTTTGAACTTCTTGCAGTTTGAAGGGGGCTGATTTGATAAGAGATAAATTCCCTTGCATTCTAGCCAATGTTCAGAGATTAGAAGGACTGGAGGTGTCAGGACTCATCTCTTAATAGGGATACTAAACACTGTGGCAGCTGCAGGCCTACTCTCGCAGTACTGGATTCACAGTCTGTCAACTGTAGGTCCGATCACCTTCCAAACAAGTAGTTGAGTTCATGAATAGTATGATTTATTCAAATGCAACATTTACAAAACAGGTTTTGGATGTCAGTACAGGAAATTCTCTACTACAGTGTGGGGTTCTTAGCTAGCTCTGGTGTACAAATGTGCAGTCATCACTCACCCAAGAAGATGGGAGAGGGCCCTCAACCTTGAGGAATCTCCCCTGACAGCATCCTGAGCTGAGGGGAGGAAAGGGGCTCAGCCTGTCGAATGATCCACAAGTTGCGATGGAGTCTTCCCTCCACTTTTTCGCTCCTTAGTTCAGCTTTTATTTTTTTTTAACTTGTAGGTGAAGCTTGAGTGAGTGTAATCATACTTACCTTTGCTATTGATTGGTGAAAAAGTCTCTTGCTTTCATTTAAAAGTATTAGAGAGCATGCTCAGTGAGGGGTGTTTGTACCTTGGACATGGGTAAATTTTGGGATGGAGGTGGGCATTGGCATTATAAGGAGCTTATAATCAACAAAGCTCAAGCAAAGTTCATCCGAAAGGAGTGATTTGCCACCATTGCTGGCTTGACAAAGGACATCTTATTGTATATCTCCCACTGGATATCTACTGTGCGACGTGTCAGCGGCACAGCACAGCGAGTCCAACAGAGTCTGACCACGTCTTCACTCCACTCCATCCTCCACTACCGCTCTTTGCAGCTCCTAGGAGGGGGACTGTGTTGCCTAGGGAACCGTGGAGGAAGAGAGTCCATGCCTACCAACCTTCCTGGAAGGAGCAACTGTGTATGGCAAGCACCATTGCCAAAGACAGGGAAACTATTTTTTGTGCCTTTAATAAATGACATGACACCAGCCACAGGCTGAAACTATATCTCTGCAAGAAGTATTGGCACAAAATCTGCTTGCTATCTGAACGCCTTGCCAGGTTGTCCAATGTGACACAGACTGAAGGCATATTTTAGTGTGAAGGTACAGAGAAGGATAAGCCACAGGCGTGAGAGATCATTTAACAAATAAAACCAAACTCCTCTTTCCTGCTGGAGTGTGATACTGGAACAACCCTTACACCGCATAAATATGCTCACTTTGTGGCCAAGTTGTGCATGGTGAAGAGATGGCTTCCTGCCCCCTGCCCTTGAAGTCTGCAGTTTGCAGTTTGGGCTCACAGTATTCAGCGAAAAATATCAAAGTCATTCAATGAGACCAGATCAAAAGCCACCAGTTCAAAACAGTAATTGTTGGAATTGCTCGCAAGGGTGGGAAAGATGGTGAGACATGCACACTCACATGTATATGCAAGAAGAAGAAAATAAATCAAGTTTTAAAACTTACCGGGAGATTTGAACATCTGATAGACGATATAGACACTTTATTCTTATTCTTCTTATTCTGACAGAAGCTAGGACCCTGCTTAGTGTCAGTACTTGTCCTAATGACTGGCACACAGATATCTCCTTGCTCCTCTTGAGTTTCAAATCAGGAATAGTTTTGAAAGTTCCCTATGAGTCTCAAAGAAAAACTTCAGAACCAGCAACACTATCATTGCTTACACCATACAGATTATTTTTTTACTATTTTTTACTATTTTACTTCTATTTTTCTCCCCGCTTATGTTGTATTGATGTTTAACCTTGTCTTTAAGAAGTATTTAATGATTGAAACTTGAAATATATGTTAGTTTTGTTCTGAGTTTTGAGTGGATATGATTCTAATAAGTTGGGATCCAAATCTTTCAGGTGTTTTGGTAGCCATCCAGACATTTGGAGCCCATTTTGGAATGAGTATCAAACCACATCCTCATGACTACTCCTGAGCATCAAAGCATTTTTTGCCTCTCCAATACTGATAAGTGTCTCTACCTTGAACCTCTTTTTCTCACGTCTTTAAAAGATTTGATACCTTCAGGGACTAGGATCTTCTTTTGAGTCTTTACTTTTCTATCATAATTTTACAGCATCTTCTTAAGCTATAGCACCATGCATCTATTACTGCTGTAAGCTTATTTCATCTCACTTCTTTTAGCAGATTGCCATTAATGGCAATGTGAAGTTTTTCCAGAGTATGTGATTATGAGGATATTATAGATGTCAGTACTTAGAAAGGCACTTCACAATCTGTGAGTCTGACCTTCTCCGAACACAGGCCATTGGTTTGCCCTTTATTAATTCCCACTTCACAACTGCTAGCTGTCCTTGAGCTAGAATATCTCTTTGAGAAAATCCTCAAATGCTGCTATATACATTTTCAGTGACGCAGTATGTGTAACTCACCTGGATATTGCTACAGGGACTGACTACTACTGCTGTTAAAAGTGCCTTTTTATTTCTTGCCTGAATCTTCCCATTACACTGGGAAAAAAAAAAAGAGATCTCTGATTTGTAGATGCAACGTAAGAAGAATGAATAGGATCCTTAAAATGCTATTGACTCAGACAAGACCATAGAGCCACTCTAACATATATTCTGTTCCCCAACTTATCCCATAGGCAAGTTTTGGTGAGCTAAGTAGACAGAACTCTTTATGTCTGTCATGGTGAGACATATTTCCACTACATCAATATTTCTCATCAATATTATCTTCAGCTGTTACATTCACTTCTGAAGACAGGACCACAACCAGACACAATAATCACATCAGTGATGGTTAAAGGCACAATGTACATTCTCCTGTCCAATCCATTCTTCTATTCTCCCTAGCTGCACATTTTGAGATGATAGTAAATGTTCTGACAAGTGCTGTTATATTGGCAGCAGATGATCAACAAATTGTTCACCTCCATTCTTTATCAGTATCATAAGAAATTATGATAAGATCTATTTTTCAGTTATGGCTTTCATCAGTATATTTGGATGTACTAGCACATTTTGTTTCTTTTTTTTGTCATCTGATGGTAAAATTTTTATAATTTAGTACTTTATATCATTGGAATATTATTTATTTTACTATGTTTCCATCTTGTATCATCTAAAAACTTGGTGACAGCATGATTTACACATGTCTTAGGATCATTATAGAATATATGTTTTGCTTTGTTTTGTTTTTTTTTTTTAATTTCCTTAAATATGAAAAAAATGGTGAGTATTCTCAGCTAAGAGCTAAGTCCTATGGAATCCCTATATAAACACAGAAGCTCAGCATGATTTTCTATTTCTAGCAATATCTTGGAATCATTATTTTAGTGGATTTTGATTCATTTACAGTGAAACGGCATGTTGAATTTTTATTCTTGAGTCTTATAACTTGGCACGTTTCTACAGCCAGATCTTTGAAACTACCTCTTGCAGTAAGATTTTCTCAAAATTCGTACTGATGGTGATGAAAGCTCCTAGGTCAACACTGCAACCAAGCAAAGGACATCTGTGGTTTCATTTGTAGAACAAGAGAGGGTTATTGTAACCCTTGGGCTCTAAGTCCAACCTTTGAGGACACTGTCTTTTCTCCATGTGGTAAAATAAGCTAAGCTACAGAACAAATTAGATCATGAGGAGTTAGGATGTAAATAAGATTAAATGCCAATTTCAAATGAAGTCCTTGAAAATGAGGTTTCAACTATAGACTGCAGGAAGATGTAGGGGAGTGGCTTTCTATGTGTATTTTAGTCCGTTAAAGCTGAATATCCTGTCTATATGAAAATTTTGAGCTCCTGAAGAGACGGACATCTCTAATAAGCTGGGGATTCCCAGCCTGAGATTGTTAGATATTTAAGATACACAACATTCTGAGGTTGTGTCTCTCCGCTGATGGTAAGCAAGATCTGTACAGCTTGAAAGCTGAGCATCACCTATGTTTGATGCAGCAGAAACCTCTGGGAGGGAGGGAACCATTTCAGTAGTGTTTTGTCTTTTACAGTCCCTCTATATGGACTTGAAATGTGAAAAAATACTCTCCTGACTACTATCTCAGTCCACCACTAATACACAAGAGAGAGATGGAAAAGACTGTGTGCAGGAAAAGCATTACAGCAGCAAAACCACTACAGTCATGTTTCTAAGGAATACTCCTTTCATTATCACCACAAAGGCTCTGATTCAAAGTCCACTAAGTTCCTGAGTCTCTTTTCTATTGACTTTGGTGAGTTTTGGGATAATCTCAAGCGTGGCTTTCATAGAACGAGCAAATGATATGAGCTCCTCAATATATATCAATGGATTTCTACACTCCTCAGTACAACAATAAGGGAATCTTACGATATGCTCTGAATAAGGAAAACGTAGTTTAAATAGACATGTTTTTAACAAGCTAAAATATATATATATATATAATCATCCTTCTTATGTCTTTGCACTGTAACATTCCTGGGTCATGGACAGCTCTCTCTAAATATTTAGAAAGTTCTTTAAACATATGAGTGAGACAGTAAATTAATATTTGTATTGAGAGCTTTTTCCTACAAAGAGAGGGACCTACCAGACATTCAGAAAACACTGAAAGGTCACACAGCAAAGCATCACCCTATCAAAGAGAAATCACATTCATGGCCAAAAATAGAAAATAGCACAGAAATTACAGCTACCAGTTTCAAAACCAATTTAGAATAAAAAATGTGTAAAAAAAGAATAAAATGTGTGTGAATACTCTTAGATATCTGAAACTCTGGGGTCCTTGAAGGCAAGGAGAGGGAAAACAAATCAGGCTAAGTGAACTATCCACCTACTGAAATGTGAGATAAGGCTAGTGCATGGTGAAGAGATTCAAGGGCATTAAATGACTGTTTCTGCTTAAGTCCTGGCATGAAAAATAATCTGGCAAGAATCAAAACAGACATTTGTAATTAGATACTTTGGTACCCTAGTTAGTCCCTGCAAAATGGATAACATCAGCTGCTGAAATGTTTGTTTTGGCCTTGTCCCATGATAATCTTTCAGCCACAGGTTCATTCTGCGCTTGAGGAGATTTGGCAAAGGCTTTTCCTTTCCCACTGTGGGCTCACTGAGCCCTTACCGGCTGCTGGTTCCTTCAAAAGGAAAAAATGCCATTCAGTGCATGAAGTGCTTTCCCCATCTACAGCGCTCTGGATTTATTCACCTGTCTCTCTTCCAGGTGCTTCCATTGCCCAATGAACATTCTCAGGACAAGGGATGTGACCTTCATATTCCTGGATTACAAATGAATGGCAAAGGAAAGGACTAGTAAGAAAGCCTCTCCAATTTATAGTGGTATCTGTACTTAGTCCTCATTCTCTACAGGACTCCATTTACCTAACTGATAAGAAGTAGACTTAATGCCGATCTGCAAGAAAATGAGAGAAAAAAGAATATAAGCACAGAGGGTAATCTTTAATTTTTTTTTTCTCTGATTTTGAATATGGAACTTATGGTTTTAGTGAACTTAAAAGTTTGCTTTTTGGACAACTGCATTTTATAAAGATAGAAATGGCTGATGTCAGCACTGGCTTTCCCCAGTGGAATCTCATATGGGAGATCAGTACTATTGCTGAATATCAGCTGATCTCTAGTAACTTCATCTAAACTAGTTTGAGACCTTTCAAAAGTGAGCTGTACTCACCTAAAGCTTGGAAAGGCAGTCTGAGAATGACAGGGATGCCTACTTGTATCGTAGAACTTATCATAGCCTAGATTACATATTACATGAAATATATTATTCCTAGATTACTCATTATTATGTTACTGAGAGAGAAAATATAGTTTTTTATTTAAAATATTACGCATATACGCAGAAGTTGTGAAACTTCTAGTTTCACAACTGCAGATGCAGCCACCGTCTTTTTTCGATGCCCATTCAGTAGATACAGTGATTCACCTAATCATCAAATGGGGTTTTTCATCTCATTTCTCCTTGTCACATTTTTATTGTTTTATTCTTTGTTTTGTTCTGCTTCATAACGTGGAAGTGGGATCCAAGGGAAGAATGGGGAAAAGCCAGAGAAATCGGGATCACCCCAAAAGGGTGCACCAATATCAGAATTCTGCAAGATATGGGTAAGTATGCAGAAAGGAGAAACCTTCCTCTACCATTCCCTTGAGCTTCAGCAAAGTTGATGATATCAACTCTGAGGCTTCCTTACATGCTACCCACCTGGTGGCAAAGTTTTAAAGATGCAGCTACCTTTTGTTAGCAGCTTCAGCTGTGCCAGGGAATTGTCTTTTTCCTATCTATCACCATTAATATGTCTCAGTCTACAACAGACAAAGAAGAAAACAGAGCAATCTATTACCATACCCCTCTCTGCTACTCACTCAGTGTTTGGCTTTAGCATTGCTCCCTCGCATTTCCCTTTCAAAGGGAACTTAAATTCAAACAGAGCTGGGTGTGCTGTCCACCATCAGTAGGTGAGAACAGGATATGTGCAGAGCACATTTTTTTTTCTTTCCTCACTACTGCCTGGTCCACTGACATCAGCAGTGGCCCATCTGCTGGATTGCACAGTGGCACAGTGTAATGAAAGATTTCTTTCTCTCTGCAGGTGTTAACTAAGTGTCAGAGTATTTTAGTGTTCCACATGGATGCCTCCTGAAGGATACACCGTTTTGGAATCAAGTGCTATATCTTTCAGTGTTTTCAATGTTTTTATGGCTTTTGTGTGTGTGTTTGTGTTTTTGTGATTCACTCATTGAACTGAAAATTTAATTTATTCATATGATTCAAATCAGATGTAGAAAGGAGGCATGTCATTTCTTCAAGAACTTATGTTTGAAGGTAAGCTCCTGAATCTGAAGCCATAGGCATTATTTAGGGGTTTAAGTTTATAATTCTAATGATTTTTGACAAGTTTGCCTGAAAGATTTTCTCTAGGCAGCATGGATCTGAACTAGACCATGTCTATTGCTCTGATAATTTTGTTGTTCACATTAACCTTTCTTAAAAAAAAAAAAAAAAAAAGATAATCCCTGTGACTAAAATAAATCCCAGAATAGAGAATTAGTGCTGTTAAGAGAAATGAGATCACCCTCCTTCCTGACTCATCTCAGATAAATGGGATGCCAGAGAGGAGAGTTTGTACTTCACTTCAACCAGTCAAGCATCATCTGCAGTGATTCAGAGTTCAGATAATTAGTTTTGTGTGATTATTTCAGGAATTCCCACAGTGGGACTATTAAAGATGACAGGTTAACTATACGATCCTGACTGGCAGGATCACTGCAAGCTGTAATACTTCAACAGGCTGTGCAGCTCTGTAATAAGTACAGGCTAAAGAGCACGTACCACCCTCCTGCCCTGTCTGTTATCCTGCCCTGGTCTCACTCATTTTTGAACCATGCATGAACCAATCTAGAAAGAAAAGATTTAAACACATTTTCTCTAGGCTGGTACTCTATCTATCTTGAGGTAGGTTCAAATCATGCAGATCTAATTGCTGGATCCTATGGTCCACCAAGAACGCTTAGTGGAGTTCGTAAATAATTAATGTATCTGCAAGGTAATTGCTATACACACTTGAGGAGGAGACACTGGAAGGAGAGAGGAAGATTTGTTTCCCACTCTGGCAGACTGCCTGTGATATTGACATCAGCTGTGTCAAGAAGCATTACAAACTTCCTCATGGTCAGTATCTTTTGAAAGGACGCGAAACTAACAAATTTCTTGAACACTGAAATCCTCTATGTATTACCTGATGTTCAGGAAAAAAAAAAAACAGTCTTGTTTTGTGTGAATTTCTTCATAGACAATATAAGAACATTTATTTTCCTCCAAGAGTCAGAAAAATTTCCAAAAGCATCTAAGTTGCAAAGAACGTAAGATCCCTGAGAATTAAGTTCATGGGCTGTTATTGGAATTCTGAAAATTTGTTGGATTCCTTTAAGATAATGTTTTTCAAGCATATCAGTGTTTTCTGAATGGAAATGTTATGTAATGGCAATTTACTTTTTTTTCCCCTGTGATTGGTGTTTTCTATTTAATAGATTGTCAGGGAAAGAGAATGTCTGGTCAAAGACAAAGAGCAATCATGAGTTTTGGGTGGGGATGGAGCACTGCAGCATCTGTAGGCCTTGAGTTGGCAAGGTGTTTTGTTACTCTGAAAAAAAATAACTAGAGATATATGATAAATATAAAATAAAATGCTCCATGTGAGATTAGAAACATAAAATCTTATCTGCCCCAAGTGATCAGAGAAAGCTTTCAAAAGATCTTTAAGTTATATAAAGATAGAAAGCTGATAAAAAGAAATTTCTTAAATGTGTGGTGCAAATTTAAGGGTTAAGGGTCCTCCCAATAAAATATTAAGAGGCATTTCTTGTATAGACAGAGGTCAACTGCAAGACAAAATTTTCAAGCAGGAAGTGGGCTCATGCTCCTTACAGGAGAGTGAAAAGTTAGATACTGACAAAAATGAGGAAGCCTCCAGATTTTATCAAAGATAAAATACTTCAATTTTTATGACATAGCAGAGAAAAGGTTCTCCTAAGTAGGCTTGGTCTGAGAAGTGGTGGGTGGCATAACTGCTCCAAATGATGTATTTTCCTGAATTCATATGCGGCTAAATTCACTCATGTGGCAGCTCCAGAAATCTTTGTGGAGAAGTGCTCCTGCACTTAGCTGTAGCAACATCTGCTCCCTGACACCTGAAGCAGAACTAGTTAGTGAAGGCAAGGATATGCAAGGAGAGGAAATTGGAAAATATCTTTGCTGGCTGTTGACTGTGATAGGATAATACTAATACTATTATTACTCTAAGGAAAAAGAAAGCACTGCAGAAAGTTGATTTAACAACAGGAGAGCAGTTTGTTTAGCAATTTTTTTCCAAGACTGATATTTATCTTGCTCCTTTCTCCTTAACCTTCCACACACATTTGTGTTGAAGAAAAGAAATACCTCCCTATAAATATTAATCATCATGATATCCATTTAGTCATGTTCACAGTCTTCATGGATTACTTATAGAGAGACAGATACTGTGTTGAAATGTAACAACATGAAGATCAGAAATATGAGTAATGTTGTGAGAATTCTTTAGCTAAATAACTAATACAGAGGTGCATTGTTTATAGTGTATTGGCTTTTTTGCTGTTGTTGCTGGGATTTTTTCTGTTTTCTGTTTTCAAAAACAAAATCTGTAAAAAAATAAAATTAATTATATTTGAGAATTTTTCAATCTATGAACAGAAGGAAAGGCTGAAAAGAATTAATTTCATTATTTTTTACAAATTATTCCTTCTTCTCTAGAAAATAGGTCTGTTTTTTTCTGTTAGTATTTCTTAAGTCAGATCTTCATATTATGACTGAAGGCTGTAAGAAAGAGTTGGTCCTGAGAAAAAAAAAATGTACTTTTTAGATGAAATTCAGGAGACAACCCTCTAAAATGGATGCAAGAATAAGGAAGAATAGCAATGATGTATCTTGCACTATTACTGAAGCTGTTCTGGTGGACAGCTAGGGCAAGCCTTCCTGCAAGAACAACATGAAGTGCACTCTTCTTCTACTTATACTCTCCCTTTTCCTAGTCATCCAAACAGCATGTCAAGTTACTTGTTTTTGGCAGTTTATCAGTGCATTTTCTAGTATTCTAAATATAGAATTTCCAGTCCTTTGAAAGTTAGAGTGTTCTGAGAAAGCAGAATTCAGTTTGAATGTTGGTGTGGGTCTATCATTAACCAAGAAATCCAAAAGTATGGATGATTACTGGTGAAGCAGTATGTACAGCAACAAAGGAAATAACTAATGTTTTCATAGAAATCCTACATGCATCCTGTCCCTAACAAATTTACCCACTGGCAGGAAAATACTATCATCCTGGCAAAAACAACGGGGTTCAGCCTTGCACTCCTTTTCATAAAAATGGCCATCATAATAATGACTATCATATCCAATTTACCCTAACAAAAATCAATATATGAATTTTGGATGATAAATTTTAAACAGTCAGTATAATAATGATTTCCCCTTTAAAAAAATAGAAAGTTTTGTATAATATTTTCTACATATTTAATATTTATCTTTTATAATTTAAGAGCATCATTACCATTTTTTCTTAGTACAATGAATATTATACAGTATTATTGAGCACTTTGGCTACAAGATTGCAGTCTGAGACCACAAAATGATTTCATGTTTGTGACTAAAGTTTAGCGGGCAATTAAATATAAATTAATATTCTTGACCAGGAGGACAAACTACTCCTTTCAGTGTAATTTATGGATGCCATTGAGTACGCTTACTTTTTCCACTAACTCCTCTATGAGTCTGGCAGACTACGGAAGAAAATGGCTGTGTCCTGTAATACAGCCTCTTCACTTTTGGATTTATACATACCAAATAGTGATGTTTCAAAACAATTTAGTAAAAGAGATCTCTGCAAATAAGTTGTATCATCCTGAGTAATAAAGAAACTCCTCTTTATGAAGTAGTGCAAAGTAGTGACATTTTTCCTGTCATTATCATTTTCTTATTCTCACAAATGCTGCTCAGGTTATCAAAGAAAAGCAGAACAAATCACAAATTATTAAATTAAAAAAGAAAGAAAGCATACAAAAAATGAAAAAAAAAAAGTCTTGAAAATTTCCCCCTTGCTATGGAGCGCATTTTCTTGTACTTAAAATATATATATATAAAGAAGTGACAGAGAGAGCAGTGCCTGATGGCTCCTGATGTGAAGCTCCCAGTTGCACAAAGCATTTTGGTAGGCTGGCTGAGCCCTTCTGATTAGATCTGTTAGATAATTAGAATAGTGTTATTTGATGGACCATGAGCACAGTAAGTGATACACAATTTCACAGTAAAGGGCATAACTATCAATTGCATGATGCTCAGTTTTGTTTTTTGTTTTGTTTTCTCTTTTTTGTGTAAACATCTATGTAAACAATATAAACATCTTGGTCATGGTATCACTCGGATGTTATGGAATATAGAGCATTATCATCCTATTTCCTGTGATCAATCTATCTACAAAAAAGTATAAAGATATCTGAAAGGCAATAAATAAACAAATAAGAAGCAGCGAGGCCTTATTTTGCCAAGAACACTCGTAGCTATGGTACGTATTAAGCCTTCATTTCCACTCCCTAACAGAACGAGAAGAGAGATACACTGAGTCTTTAAAACAAATCATACATTCAGAAAGAGATGAGAACGTGTCCAGGAGGAGAACAGTGTGAGAGTGTCCTTTACGCTACAGTACCTGAAAGCTGCCCTTTCTCGTGCATCCCAAGTTCGATACGATTGCCATGGTAATTAAAAGAATGATAGCCATATGGAGGGATGAGAGCAATAGGGGAGGATTAGGGAGCCTGCTGTCACAGGGCACCTATAACACATGTTAACCTGCATCCCCTGCAGTCCGCTTACTGACTATAACGACAACTTCAAAGTTTGTTCAGCCTGCCACTGGAAGGGTTCATTACTGTAAACGCTGCTTCATGCTTCGTATTTTAACCCTGGTTTAGCCAAAACTGAACTAGTGAACGGAATGAAATGTTGTTCTGCGTGCTAATGAGCCAAGTGCCATGTAGAGAAAAGACTGTCAGCAAAGATTGTAGTATAATAAATAGGTATAAGCAGGCTGAGAAAAGACCTTTGGTTTGTTTTAAACCACCTGAATTACTTATATTTTGAGTGCTTAGATTTGCAGCTTTGATAACACACTTTACATGTGCTTTTATGTACTGCATTTGTTTGTACAGAATAAGCATGTTTTGTTTTGTGTCAAATTTAATAACTACAATAAGGGAAATGTTTGTCAGCAGAGAGAAAGGCTTTCCAGATTTTTAACAGAATATATAGCACTTGACTCTGCAGTTCCCCAAACACTACTGTTGTTTCAGATGCAAATTAGGAGACTCACATAGAAAATAGACGAGTGGCATAAAGATGCTGTGAATTGTTTTACTCATGCATTCTTCTCTTACTAATTAATGATAAAGCTAGATTCAATGTGATCCATGGGATCAACTAGATGACCTCCATAACCAATTTCCTATTATTTTAAAGTCTTACACTATCAAAATCTTTATTGTGAAGTACAGGACTGTATGTTCTACATATATTTTTCCTGTAGGGTTTCTAGGGCTCAGTCCAACTTACCACTCAGATGTATCCATGCCTGTCCTATGTGTACCAGTCCTGTGTGCCTAAAATAAAAGCTTCAGCAAAGAAGAGATTGCAAGCTCTGATGGAGGTATATTGCCATAGGCCAACATGACACACCTCCAAACATTCTCCAAACACCTCTCCCTCTCACCTCTTTCTCACATTCCTCGTATTCCCTTACAATAATCCAGGCTCCCTAGACCCAGCACCTTCATTCCCTGTCTCTGGACTCACACACATACGGTCAGCAGCTGGGCCAGGCGTTTACTCTGCCTAGCATAGGGCTGCAGTCCTCTTCACTGCTTGGCCAAGAGTTGCCATGTAGAATAAACCACAGCTGAATTGCAGCAATTTTCAAAACAAAACAACACCCCCTATATACTATACGTTATTCATATTTAAGAGTTAAAAACTAAAAATACTTCATTGATAGCCTCACTCATATGCTTTTACTGCAATTAAATGCATATTCATCTACTCCTATATGTGTATAACTGTATTTCCATTAAAATATAAGTAGTCTCATTTAACAATTTTATTTATATAATTAAGTTAAAATCCATTTAAAAAGGGAAGCTCTATTCAAATAAATATGTCAAAGGAAACTGAGTCTAGGAAAAAATCAGAATGTATTTAAAATATGAAATGACAGACCCTGAATTATGACTTTTACCAGAGCAGAGGTAGGTTATGATATACACCCACTTAATCCTAATGGTTCTCATTTCACCCCAAAGACATTTCAGTACTACCTTGTGTAAATTACTTATCAGCTGTAGCGAAAGAAGAGACCTGTGACATCTATGTGTTATAAATGTATTAGTTAGTTAGAATATCATTAATATTAATTTGCCTTGAACCCAAAGATAATTTAACTGAAAAAGTGTAACTAACTGAAGTATGTAAGTACTCTGGAACTCTGTGGTGGCATAGCCGGACAAAAAGTTTTGCCATCAGAGGAACAAAGAAAGATATGCCTTGGTAATCTTCTATGTAGAAGATATCCAAGTGATAAAAAGCATGCAAGAAAACATAATGTACCACAAACATGCAAGACATCCAGTCAAATACAGAAGCAGAAATGGCAAAACCAAGAACAAGATAAAGGGAGCAGATGAGGATGGGGAAATATCATGAAAGCAGCAAGGAGAATCCGAGAAGAAGACAAACCAACGTCGTTTCTGACCTCTCTCATCAAAGAGCTCTTAAGCTCTATTACCTTTATCTTGGAAAGTACAAAACACCAAGGACCCTAGTCATCAGCACTAACTATACAGCATCGGTTTCCCACATATTCCGAGCCAACACAGAATATATTAAAAACTAACAGTTTTATATGTAATGGTGATGACAAATAATGTGCAAGAATTATCCAGTATCATGAAGTATACTATTAATTAATGAATTTAGGAAAATTCAGTTTTAAAGTTTAAAACTGCTGTGGTTTCAAAGTCTTCTACAAACTCTGGTCTTCATCATCTCCAACTCCTAAAATGATGTATCTTGTATTAATACATATATAGAGACACATATTTAGTTGAAACAATGAGCATAAATTGCAATAACCACTATCATTAATCATTAGTGATTAGTGATTACATTTAATCTGAATTCCTTTTCAATATACTCACATAGGCAGAAGTATCTGCCATCAGAAGAAGGGTATAAATAACAGTTTTACAAATGTCAGTTAATTTGTGGCCTGACTTCAAATCTGTCATCTCACATCAGAAATAGCATTGCTTAGTGTCTACTTAGAGTAGCCACTCACATCCTCTTTTAGCATTAGAGCTACAACACTCTGAATTATTGAATTTCCTTAAAAAAAAAAAAAAAGATTATAGAATCATGAGGTGTCACAGCACAGATTAATGAAGATCTATCCATATAACCTGGCCCCACAGGGTCTGATTTAATATATGCTAAGCCCAGCGGAAAGCTTTCTAGTCACCTAAGTAGGCAGTGGATCAGAACTTAAATTTATATATTAGTCTTTTCTGCAGCTGGGTGTATTTCAAACAATCATTTCCAATTAATGCCCAGATTTTTCCTTGATTAATGTCACCTGCGCTATCTCTTCTGCTAAAAAGAACAATGTTCTTAGCACCTTGGTGTATCTGAACATGGACCATCTAAAGATCTTACAAGAGACTTTAGCCTTTAACACCATGATCTATACCTCAGCACAAAGAGCTCTTGATGGTTTGGTGGCCGAGCCTGAGATCACCCTGTCAGTCCCTCACACAGCCTATTGATAGTGACAGGGGAGAGTTTTCTACAACACCATGAGGAGGCACATTGCTGCCTCCCCTCTTTATGTCCATCCTTCCTTATGTCCTTGGCTGCCACAGTGCAGTGTTCATATTTTCCCTCTGTAGCTAAAATGAGGTGAGATGGCTAGGGTGCCCTGTAACATAGGCTTATGAGCTGGGCACAACATACTGCTGCCTGGAGTGGTGGGTTTGGGTGGTCAGTGGCAGCATCAGCATCTGCCAAGTGTCCCCTGAGGCCTGGAAATAAAGGCAGATTTTGGTGCAGAATGGGCAAGCAAAATGACGCACTGTACCTATAGTCTATCTACTCTCGATGTGAGCATTTTTTTCACAAACTCCACAGCAGTATGAGTTCGTGTATGTGAGTGTGTCTGCATGTATGAGGGCATTAGCAAAATCTGCTGTCAACTGCTTCTGGTTTCTTCTCCATCTTGGGCATGACTGTTGGTATCTAAGGCTTAGAGCTCAAGTATGCTGCATAATCCATGGATGAATCAGGGATGGAGAATACCCTCCAAGCAGTGCACAAGATCGTCAGTTTTGGATTATTACTATGGAATATCAGTGCCTGTCAAGCAGAGGCAGCACGGTGTAGAAGAGAATGAGGACAAAATTGGAAGTCATGAGCTCTGTTTTTCTAATCCAGGCCTTACTACTGTGTCACTGATAAATATATGGAAAATCACTCTATGTTAATATTCCCATCAGCATAAAAACATATTGGCTCACTGAGCCACCATGATGCTGTAATGATTAGTTAATATCACTACAGCTATTTGAATCTGCCAGTCCATATTCATCACTCTTCTACCTGTTTCATGAGTTGATGCTAAGTTGATGCTAGTTGAATGCTATAAAAGTGGTCGATATCACTATTAAAGCACCAAAATTCTCTCTGCAATTATTCATAGAGCATGAACATCCACAAAAAAAGTTAGGATCAAAATAGTTAAAATAGAATACATACATTATTCAGGGATATGAGCAATTATGTTCTCTGTTAATTAATAAGATATATCTGGGGACTTCCAAACATCTCTTTGAGTAAGCCTCACTTTCAGCTATTGCAAAAGGCTTATAACAAAATGGTTGGCCTTTTGAAATATTTCCATAAAACTTTTCAAATTTCATGGATCATATACATTTATCCTAAGGGAAAAAAGAGGATAAATTAAGGTGTTTTGTTTTGTTTTGAGAAAGGAGGCCAGACAGATGAGGTAAATTGACATTTTTCAAAGTAAATCAGCTGTCATCCTTTATGACCCCAAACCTCAAACTGCCTTCTGCTTGAGAGCAATGCTGACCCTTTTCTCTCTTAGTGAATAAGAGACGGAAAGATTATTAAACGAATACTAGTGAATATTAAGACTGAACATTGTAGTCTACCTGAGGAGGATTAAAGGAAACCTGTTCTTTGGAGGGAAGATCCACATTTATGAAAATGCTGCCAGGAGCCCTATAGGTTTGTCATTATTGCTGATCAGAGGTCAGAGATTCCTTTAACTGGGAATAAAGGCAGCATAGGGACGTAACTCGGCTTTTGCACCTCTGAGACGCTTCTGCGTTCAAACCTGAGACATTCCTCCAGGCTCCAGCATGATGCGTGCCGGTCTGTGGCTGAGGGGTATAAATGCCCTGAGTGTTGTGGAAGATGTCCACAGATGAAAGCACAGCCCTGGTGTTGCTGTGTCTGTGACATATGTTTGATGCCTATATTTCCTATATTTTGAAGGCCTATATTTTGGCCTTCAAAAAGAGGCCAAAAGCTTTCAGTAGCTGGCATATGTATGTACTGGCTACGTGTGATACAAATCCATGAGATGATTGCTCCTTCAGAACAGTTTGCAAGCAGCAGGCAGATGTGTCCATGTTACACTGGGTGAAGTTTCCAAAGCAAATCAAGGAAGGGATGCACGCACAGCCTGCAGCATTAATTTTCTTAGGGCTTTAATGAAGTCTATTGAAGCCAACAAAAAACACTTCATTTCCTGATAGGCTTTGCCTCTGGCCTTTACTCTTCCAGTAAATCTGTCCAGAGTGATGTGCAAGGACATGGAATAAAAAAAATGTACTGCTTCTGGCAATGTCCTATTCCCCAGATAAACATGTTTGGGTTACTTCTTCTGTCATTTTAGCACATAATTCTATTTTTTACAGTAGAATGGAGAACAGGGAGAAAAAACAGGTTACTGACAGAAGTGTATACGCAACAGCAACAGAGAGACAACTTTTCAAGTGATGTCCATGAAAAGACCTTGCTATCACCAAATGCCACTGAAATACCATTGATGTTTATATTATTCATTTCCTTTTACAATTTTCTATCACATCTGTCTATTAACTATATTAAATACTTCGTGTGGTTGCTTTATGCAGTGCAAGTCCAATTTTTAATAGGTTTTATTTCGTTGTTATGAAGTTGAAACACGTTGGTTAACGTGAATTGCAAAATGATAGATTTTAAAACATAGAATGCTTGTATAACATTCAAAGAAACATGGGAATGAATGCATTAAAAATATTTTACCTTCGTTTTAAGAGGAGATAAAGTTTGGTAAAGAATGTAATATATTATTCTGCAACTTGGCAAGTAATTTCCAACACACCACCTACACTGAATTTATTATTAACTATCCTGAGGTGAGCGCCATGTAAAGTACAGATGAATGTTATTGATGTTTTCAATTTTTAAAGCTTTCTAGGACTGGCAGAAAAATATTTTTTTTTTATTTTCACACAGTTAATTTTCCAAGTTTTTCATTGTCAGTAGGTACCAGGATAAGCCTCTTGAGCTATAAAATTACTCAAAAACATTCTTAGGAGCTGAATATAAATCTTCAAAGAAAATATTCTTAATAATTAAAAATACTTGATTTTGTTTGCATCTTGAATAATGTGGAAAAACACTGTTCTTGATTCTATAATAAGTGGATAACTAGTAAAACAGATTTCCAGTGTAGCCAAATTATCTGTTCTCATGATCCCATGAGTCATAAAAAAGAGAACTAGATATTATCTTCAAATCTACTCACTTTTTTATGAGCAGCTTTCTCTAGCTGGTCTTCTTATAAAATCTAACTCTCTATCATCATTAGAAGAAACTTCTTTCCTGACTGTCGAGACTCGTTGCTAGCTTTTTTGGAAGGATAGTGAGAGATTCCTTTCCTCCTACCTGTGCTTTCTTCCTCAGCTTACTTTTGTTGTTAATTTAAAATTCAGGAAATTTAAAACTTCATCATCATCTCTCGTCCTCTCTGTAGCAAAAATACTGTTCATCAGAGGCTCACTTAAGTATAAAAGATAAAATATTCATATAAGCTAAGTTATAGTACTTCAATGGCATTATCTGGTTATATTCAAGAATATGATTACAAAAACTGTTGTGTGTTGTTCACATGAACTCTAGCCAAGGGGAAAAGGTAGACAAGCTTTCAGATATTTGCTGTATTATCTTAATGTCACTACAGAATGACAAAAATGTCAGTGGTGAGGACGGATGAGGAATAGCTTACAAGCAAAAATGACAGGACCTCTACTCTGGTCTGCATATAGCAAATAAAGTAATAATATAGCCTTTTCAGAAATTAGAAAAGTTTTGATATAGCATTATGGCATGTACAAGTTTGACCTTATACGTAAGAACAATCAAAGTGCACATAAACACAAAACAGCCCAAGATGCTCTAGTGTCTCACAAAGCATGCAGTACCTATGTAACAGAGGTGCATTCCCAGCCATTTGAGACTCCAAGACTTATTCCACTTCCCCTGAGAGTACTGGATATCAGATTAACATTTGGATCATCAGCCAAAGTTTTCAAGGCGTGTTCTCCAACATTCCTAAAATCCATCAGCTAAAAAGAAAAGTAACAAAGTTGCACAGCTGAAGATTGGCACAGGCTGTGAAGTAGTACCTAAGTACTGCTAGTTGCCTCTTGCGAAGGTAGAAATCGAACTGATAAACAGGAACTTGTAGACTGGAAATATGAATGTTGCGTGAGTCAACGCAGGCTCATGTCAGTAGTCCTATCTCAACCTTTTTTTTCTTCCCAAATGAGATAGTTGAATATATATGTAGTTTTTAGATTCTTTTAGATGAGCCTGTTATAACCAAGCTCCATTTCCTCTATCATCTGATAAATACCTCAGAACATTTCTGCAGCAAGGCTTACCCTATTGCCCTATACAAAATTCCTCTCTCTCTACACTGCAATAGGATGATACATGATATCTCCTGTAGTTGCTCTCTGCCAGTTTCAGCAACATTTCAGCTGGAGGGTGTATGGTGGTGATATTATTAATACCATCAATTTTAGAACCACATGACAAACTGCAATCATTTTGCACCTTTCATCACCTTATCTCAGCTCTGCCTACTAACCCACCTCTACCCTCTGGCATTTGAAAGCTCCTAACCACTTCAAAGAACTGCAGAAAAAAAGTGTCTTTCTTTCCCTCATAGCTTGTTACCCTGACAGATTTGAGGGTTTACAGAAGCATTGACTCCTTCAGTATCATTCAGAAAATGTGTAAACAAACACATTTTCACTGGAAAGGACAAAATGACTAACATAAAAGCAGTTACAAAGCTGCTGCAATCAGATCCTCCTACATCATCGAAATCCGAGCCTATTTTCTCTAAGATATACAAAGGAACTTTCCTTCTACAAAAAGAAAGAAAGAAAGAAAGAAAGAAAGAAAGAAAGAAAGAAAGAAAGAAAGAAAGAAAGAAAGAAAGAAAGAAAGAAAGAAAGAAAGAAAGAAAGAAAGAAAGAAAGAAAGAAAGAAAGAAAGAAAGAAAGAAAGAAAGAAAGAAAGAAAAAAAGAAATAAAGAAAGAAAGAAAGAAAAAAAAAAAAAAAGAAAGAAAGAAAGAAAGAAAGAAAGAAAGAAAGAAAGAAAGAAAAGAAAGAAAGAAGCTCTCTTGTACCTCTGAGGCTTCTCAGGTCTCTTTTGCATTCCCTTTGCAGAGCTCTGGCATGTCAAGTGGGCTTTACAGAGTACAAAAGTACAATTAAACCCAGCTGGGTTTCATGAGAGAGTCATGAAAATGGACCTGTGTTTATATTATAACAATGATGTTCCCTGTTTTCTAATGTTTTGATACTAGAATTGATTATATAAATATATATATATATTTAATTACATTTCTTGTATAATGGTAAAACAATGTAATATGTGTTTCACTGCAGACTGTGTTATATTATTTTGCTAGAATTATCCCCAAATTAGAGAGTTCCTTCTGATGCATTCTCTCTAAATGAATACATAACTTTAAAGTATTTCAGTACCTTAGCTATATTTACTATCTTTTGTACAATATTTAAGGTTCACCTTTGGGTGTAAATATTCTCCTGACTTAAGAGTCAAGAGTTTCAGTGTTGCTGTTGAGGTGTAACATCTGAGTGAGAGGTATTTGTTTGGATAATACTCTCTATTAGATATTGCACCGTTTCAATTTTCAAAGGTCACGAGCACCCACAAATTAATGTGAGGGCAGCGTGCACATATCCCTTTGCACCTGTATGAACTTAATTTATAAAACATATATGCTGTGACATCCCCTGTGTTTTGGAATTCTTGCCAATGTGATCTGAACTATTGACTTCCAGTGCAAGCAGCAAATCTCTTACATCCTCATGGATGTATTTTAGGTAGAGAGACTATTGTTTATATTAGTCTCTGGACTTGGTTGTGAATATAGGAACTATAGCTCCTGATATGCTTCTATGCTATGCCTAGAAATATGTGTTTAAATCACAGAATTGGCACCTTTTTTTTTTTACTTTTTATGGTGCTATAAATACAAAAATAGTAAAAAAAAAATAGTAAAAAAAAAAAGTCTAGTGGTTTGAAAGAAACCACAGAAAAGAATAAGGTTGATCAAGCCCTGTGTGAGCTGTTCGGTTACAGGATCTGGAAATGAAGGATGGGTTATCCTCGTTTCCCTGTCCCTTTCTGGGCTTGAATGGATAGGCAGATTGAGGGAGTAAAAATATTTGCTTCCTTTTGGCAAGCTTATTTGTGCACCACAGAAAGGTGTGATTTTCTGCTGGGTGTTGTTTACACCTACTGCTATAGGGTGGTGTTGATTATTACACCAAGGAATAAAAGGAAAATAAGGATATATTGTCTGCATTTATGCCTGTGAAGGCATCCCAGAGTGAGGAGCAGGCTTATGTCTATGAGTACAGTCTTGTCTCATCAGGGCAGATTAGAGATCCCTCAGAGATGGGGACCAAAGAGGCAGCAAATTTTCCAGCAAGTGTTGTAGTTTCATGTAACCCAGTACCTTTAGATGGGGAGAACATTTCCAAAGGAATTTACCACATTCAGTGGGATGAATTCTGACTTCAGATAGGCACAGTTACAATGAGACAATAAGTCTGAAGATAGTTGTGTGTTTTCAACATGCCTGAGAGTTGAACCTGGACCCAGGCCAAGTGATAGCTGGCTATTGAAGGAAAAGTCCAGCACTAGTTAAATTATTCTTGTTATCACTATTATCCAACCTTAAAAAGACCTCTAGGATGCACAGATAGGGAATTGCCATGAAAGAGTCACTAAAGGAATAATACTAATTAAAGAAGAAATTAAATTTCAGAAACATTGACTTTTTTTTGATTGAACGAAAAACATTACATGAGCATGTGTGGCATGCGTGTGGAAGATGCTATTAACTTAGCAATATCGATGCTTGCTTTTCAAGGAATCTGTATTCCTTGAAATTCCTTCCTCTTCCCACATATGCCCTCCACTACATGTTGATAAGCTTCAGTTTCTGCCTGCTCCTGCAGGCAGGCTCTCTGCTTTCACGATAACACAGCACCACAGAGTCAGAATTAAATACTGACTCTTGATGGAATGAAAGCAAATATATAAATGACACAGCTTAGAGCACCCTTCTAAACGGCAAAGAAAAGCTGACCTATTTAAAGTGACTGTTTGTTCCACATGAAAACCTGCTCCAAGCAGTCATACATCTCAGTGAGTGCAGAAATGGTGCAATTCACATATTTGTGACAGGTGTTTCCATCCAGACTTATTGAGATTTAAATCCATGATCTGATGGGTGGAAAGTCTATCCAGATGCTCCATTACTGTCTTACCACAAAGAGAGAGCTTAGCATTTTGCCACTGCTATTGTTGTTTAATTAAAGTCTCTGAATCCAGGTCTGTCCTATCATTATTTCAATGCATCTCCATCTCTTCTCCTTCAGTTTATGCAAGCTATTCAAATGGTAAAGACATAGAACTGCTGGCAATAATTATCTCTGCTTTTTTTTTTTTTTTTTTTCCCTCTCAGAACTACCAGCTTAACTTTATTGTTTTCTAATAAAATTGAGTTTTACAGAAATTGCAGGACCCCTACATTGTCAGATAATTGTATCTTCCTCAAATTAATAACCAGCTCCCGAGAGTACCATTAGGAATGAGAAGTGTGGTTAAAAAAAAAAAAAAGAAAAGATGTCTGAATTGTCTAGTTTTTCATTAAATAACTTAAAAGAAAAAGACAAGATAATTATTAAAAAACAGCCGGAGTCCTGCTTGGAACTGTTTTATTTTCAACTTTGCAGCAACGGCTACTAGAAATTACTGCCACTGCTGTGGACTGCAGAGTTGTTTGCACCGATCTTCTCAGTGTGTTGGCCTGTTACTGTAGGTTTTCTTTCAAAATGGAGAATTTATACAATCTGTTACAAGATTAACATCGGCCCAGTTCAACTGTAATTTTTAGGGAGGGGATAGATACAAGAAAGTAAGGTCTGGAATAATCTGTAGGCTATTGCCTACTCACTGCACAAACAGACATGAGAGTGCCTAGATACAGAAAAATGCTTTCAAATATACATTTAAGTAGAAAGCATCTTATTTTCTGGTGGATTTGTTCTGATTTCATGTATTCCTCTTTGGAGTTTGACTTGTTTGCTTTTTTTCTGCAGTTTTCATTCAAAGTGAACATCCCTAAAGGTTGAGGGTTTTGTTCCTTTTTCTTTTTTTTTTTTTTTTTCCTTAAATGTGTGTATAAAATTGCTATAGAACTTACTTGCTTGGCCACAGGGAGAAAGCAAAATTCACTCTTGGGCAGAAAGCATTTCCATTACATCCCAGCTCAACCCTGCTTTGAGACCTTCCTTCACCACCTGGATGAGACATTGGTTCTGCCCCATCGCCGGTGTCCCCATCACGCCAGCACTGGGCAGTGCAGCCCTGGGAGGCCGATTTCGGTTTGACCATGGTGGTACCCCTTGTTCACAAGCAGGGATGAGCCACATGGTGCCAGATCTGCCTTTTGCTCTTGTCATCCGCCACCTAGAGCTGGCCACAGAAAGCTGGCCATAGTAGGGATTAAATAAGATCTGGCTTCCCAGTTGGCATTTCCTCTTCACAGCAATTGCATTCAGACACCACATAGTATTTCAAATGTTTCCCCCATTTACACTCAATTTCGCTCTTATTGCAATGGACAAAAAAGTCATTTAGCCTTGACTCATAGTTTAGCTTCTACTTCTCATTTAAGTGGTAATGACTATGATTTTCTCCCACCAAATGTGATTTGCTATAAGGGATCTTAACCCAAACACTCTAATATGCCACTCACTTTTTCCTCTTTGGTTGTATTAATTTTAAGAGTCTTACTTAAAAGTCAGTGAGCTTAAAAGAACATATTCCATAACCTGATTAGAATTTTCCCAGGAGATCCTTACTGTTATTATTGTTATTTTTAATTATTTTAGTGCTTTATTATCAATAATGTTATATTAATTTAAATTATGTTGTTATTCTTTATTTTTATTTCTTGAATATTAAATGAGTGGAACAGGATATTAAAACAGAACACCCACTGCTTTCATTAACCCACTAAGCCAAACCTGAAGGAATTAAATATGTTAAATATCTCTGTTAGCTCCCATTTTCAGTCCTGAGCTGGTGGACAGAAGAAAAAACAAAAGCAATCCCTGAAAATTAAGAGGATTTATGGCTGACTGAGAGAAGTAAATTTATTTCATAGCTGAAAACACAATTTTGTTGTTGCTGTTCTTATCTGTTCACTGTTATAGCTGAAGAATTAAATGAGGATGAATCACTGTAGTATCAACTTTAAACTCATACAATTCTCATTTTAGCATGTTTCTCAACAACTTCCACAGAAGAAATCTAGTCAGTCCTTCTGAGGGCAATTTGATATAGTTGTCCTACACCATAGACTGAGCCCAAAGACTTCTGAAGGCATTTGGAACCTTTCTAGAAATTTCAGGTGAGTTTAGATTAGATTATATGTTACAAAACCAGTCTCTCTCATGGGATCAGTTTTTTTTATAGTCACTACCATAACTTGTCACTTAACTCCATCCATCCATCCACCACAGAAAAGGAGAAAACACACACTTTTGTATAAACTGTTCTTCTCCAGGTTTTGTCTTAATTCAGGAACAGTCCAAGACTGGAAATCATATGAGGAGAAGTAATTCCTTGACCATACAGTTTCTGTGTGTTGTTTCTACCAAGTGACAGTTGGGGAAAATAAGGTGAACTCTTGTAAAGAAGATAGTATACCACATATATAGAAAGAAAGATTTTCCTTCATGATATTTGATATGAGCAAACTTTGTTCAAGGACATCAAAAAGTATATTGACTTGCTTCCATGTTGGGCTTTCTCTTTACTGTTTTTTGTTGCTTCATTCAAAATGTAAATCTTCCTGGAGGATTAAGAAGAAGAAGGAAAAAAAAAAAAGCAGACCAACTTATTTATAGCTCTGTAACACACTGCTTAGTTTGTGAACATCATCCTACTACAAAAAGTACTTTAGCTTTTGGTTAGAAATGAAATACCATAAACATTCCATTTTTACTTGGAATTTTTTGGGTAATGGTAGCATACCTTCTGAATAATCTCTTAATTTATATTTTCTAGGACATCTCATGAGAAACATGAATGAAAAAGTGCTGAGGATTCATAGTACTGCCTTTTCCTTATTTGAAGTTCTCTGTGGTCAATATGTGGCTTTGGTTAGGTTCAAGAGCTCTCTAGAAGCAAAGAACCCAAAGGCTTTGATTCAGATTTTAAATGAAACTTGTCCACGTTTGTCACTACAAAGTGGAAGGAATCAGTTTCTAAGAACAACACGATGCTTGCTTAGAAAGGAATGTGGAGTAATACTCCCGAGTGAAACACACTGATGAGTAATAAGAAAACAAAAGAAATAAAGTTCAAAAAAAATTAGACCAGCTACATGGAATACTGATTATGCTCAGAAATTACTCCAGTTTGGAGAGCTTTTATACATATAAGGTGAAGATTGCCTAGTTAACGGTATCGGAAACACCAAATTTGGGTACAGACGTAGCAAACTTGAGATTAATGAGGAAAAGGTAACCAGGTTGGTACTGCTTAATTCTAAATACTGAATTCTGAATACACATTCAGAAATGTGTATTTGAGACCATCCTTATCCTAGAAAGCCTTTAATAAAGTGAATAATCTTAAATCTGCTGTCAGCTAAATCTACTGAGAGAAAGAAGCTTTAAACACTTTGCCCGTATTTGGAATCATAGTTACTTCTTTCAAAGCCTGGCTGATTTCATCAATTTACATGAGCATTTTGTGTAATTGTCTAATGCTTCATTTTATGCTATCACAGAATTGTTTTTTCTCCTGCTTTTAATCTGCTTCTGTTTCCTTTTTTATCCCATCTGCATATGTTGCAACTTTGATTTTCTTCTGTTGCTTTCTCATTTCTGACTTCCCTCTTGTTGAATCTTTGTTTTCTGTCTTTACAGCAGGTTGTTAGCATTTTTATTCTTGGTCTTTGATTTAACAGTTCTGGTGAAATTATTCCTGTTGTGCACATCTAAATACTGTGATAAACTAATAACAATTCATACTGTCCTTCCTAATGTCTCTGTGATTCAGTAATGAAATAAAAAAACCAAACTTCTGAAACCCTTGAGTCCTGATCATTTGCTAATTGACACCCTGTAAATATGGCTTAGAAAATTTGTCAGTGCTGTAGTACTAACTTTTATAGCATTTAGGAGCATGGCATTTCTGGTCTAATGTAAATCATCGATGCAATAATATTTCACTACTAGTAGACTGTTTTGTTTGAATTAACCAAGGTAGAAGCAGTACAAGGTACTAAGGTATCTGGTAAGCAATTGGCAGAGATGCAGAAATGAAGGCACTTCTGACTGATTAAACATGGCCTACTGCTATATGGCTTTCTCAAGAGTATGGTGAATGTGTTTAGATTTGCTGGCACAGTTCTGGGAGCGCTGATCCCACTAATCCCAGGCAAGAGCACTGACAAAATTGATTAGATGTAGATAGCCCTTTTAGACTCATCAAGCCTCTTAGCTCCTGAAACAGCAATAGAAACGAAGAATACTCTCTAGGGAAACAAACTGCTCTACCTTTTTGTTTTTCAGTGGCTGGCTAACTGGTAGCATCAGAACATGCAGGCTGTTGCTGGTCCACGTGAAGAACTTCAGTCAACCAGGATATCTCTGTTTTCAAATGTTGAGGCATGGGCAGACTGCTGATACCTGCAGGGTTAGGGCAGGGGTGAGAGGGGTTTTGAAAGTCTACAAGCAGGTGCCTTAAGCAGAATTGAAAAGGTAGTAAAGTGCCTAACATAATTTTCAGATCTGAATCTCAAAGTTATTAAAATAACAGAGTAAACCACTTAAGTTATTATTTTTCTTCATAAGAAGAGAAAACTCAACATATAATCTTTGTCCAAAAGTATTGTCCAGCTGAATTACATGGGAAATTAGTGTAGCTCATTTTTTGTTCTTCTTACAAACTAATAAGCAATGCATACTCAAGCACTCTGTCAAATACAATTCACAGACTGCTTTAGCTAGAGCAGCTATAGACATGCAAACATTGTATGTCCCTGATAAACATCACAATTGAGATTTGCCTTGAATTCTTATTAATTATCATAGTATAGCTGGTTAAGGGTATATTTTAACTCTGTTTGGTTGTTTCACCTACATGTTCATTAAATAATGATTATCTTCCTGTCTATAGCAATTGTCATTTAATCTGCACATTACTTGACTACTTGGAGACTAATATTATAACTGCATTTAAAGTAGTGCCTAAACTTAACTTATGAAACTGTTCCTCTCTGAGATGATTCAATCACTTCTAATTTTTCCAGTTCATGCTATTTCTTTCTCACTGCTTTGCTCTCACAGAAAAGCAATCACTGTGTCAGGTTTTGGCCTCTGTTTAATACCCAGTGTGAAATATATTTTGAAAGGGAACTCTTCCAGTGAACTCAATTCTTCAGAGTAATATTCACATTTTACCACAAACAATTCCAATTGGTTATTCAGTCCTTTGATCTGTGGATCAGCTCTCTATAATCTAGTTTTATCACCCTAAAATATCCTCATACACATTCTGAGAATGGCTGTTAATTTACTGGTACCTTTTTTTCCTTTTCCAGTAGAGGATTCCTTAAGGAGAGCATGTATGTGTTGCATCACAGCTTTGGTAATACTTGGTAATACTCTGCATAACGTAGGACATTATACAAAGGATTCTGAACACAAACGACATACTAACTCTTCAGTTCATGGAAATACAATTTTGGATTTTCTTTACAGAAAGTTCAGATAATCAATCTGCCCAAAAGGAAAGAGAGCACCTGACACATTAGCACGTTCCCAGCTACTTGTTTACACTCTGAGCACAGCTTTGGTTTGGTCCTTTGCAACTAGCGAATCCTATGAAAATCATTTTTTATTTGCTTTAGCTTATGGAAGATGATGGCTCTTCATATAAATCTTCTTATTGATATATATGGGTAATTATTTCTCTGGACGAATAGAGGCATTCGTTTCTTTTGTTATTCACTGTGCTTATTATGTTCTATGTTCCTATTTAAAAAGAAAATAATGAAGTTGGGAACAGAAACAATAGTTTTTGACTTAAATAGCCAATCAGAAAGTACAAATAATAAGTAATGAATAATGACTAGTAAAATGACTAGGCTGAAATATATTTACATAAACAGGTCAATAATTACCAATGACAAATACCATATCAAAATTAAAAATCATGTAGTTCTTATCATTCATAAAAACACTGAATTAGTCAAAAAATATATTCACAGGAAATTATTCAGCTATGAAACTTATTATTGACAAATAATAACATACATTAAAATATTTTGAACTACTCACACATTGTTGGATTCTAAATTAACCTTAACCACACTGGAAAAACAATAACCAAATAACCAATCAAACAAAAAACAATACCAGAAAACCAGTACAGTACCACTTCAGATAATTTAGTGAAACAGCATAAGCCACAAATAAAGTACATAAATGAAAATGTTAGGATGTATAAACAGTGACTAGGAAATGAACGCTGAAAAATTCATAGCATAATTATATAAATTGCTCTTGAGACCTCACCTGAGATTTTACATTGAGTTTCCTTGCTGTATCTCAGAAAAAAATATAGCTGTCACTGAAACACTGAGAGGGAATTAACAAAATACTGTGCATAATATATGCTGGAAACATGGTAATTTCCATAGGAGAGACAGAAGAGGTCATAGGTGAAGATTTGACTGAAAGAGAGCATTCTAGTAACATAGAAGAAACCCTGGTGAACATATAGGGAATGTAAATCAGATATCCAGTCTACTTTCCACACAATTCAAGGAGAAGGAGCGGAAGTTCCATACTCCTTCTCCACTCCACTCCAACTCACCTCCACAAAATAGTCGACAGAATAAGCTAAGTAGTGTTTGTAAAAGGCAATTGACTTTTATATTGATATACAAGCTAGATAAATATAGGAGGCACATAATCTCCATCCTTCAGCACATATACCAAGTTCGAGCTGGGAAGAAATAGTAAGATTTCTCAAATGGGCAAGTTATTCAAACTTTGGTGACTGTTACTCTGCCATTTACTCCTAGAAAAAGGATAGTGAAATTATCTACCACTATGACTTGTATGACTAACATTCCAAAAAAAATCAGTAAAAACAAAACAAAACAGAACAACAGACAAATGTGTTCAAGAAAGAAACAGTGGGCTCAAAACCAATTTGTTTTGAATAGATCTCTAGTTAAACTGATGGCAAAGAACACATTTCTTTCAGCAAAAAATGTTATGCCTGCCACAAAAGAGGGATTATGTTACTTGAATACATCAAATATAAGCAGGTTTACCCTTTTTTGCACATTTACAGAGCAAAGGAGTAGGACAGGACCAATTTGTGTCTGGTAACACAGTCTTTTATCTAGAGGTCAAAATGCTATTAACATAAACAATACATAAATATTTTCATACCAAATACTAGATCACCCCCTAATAGATGTTAATTAATTGCCTTTCAGCACTGGACTTCCTGAATCAATAGTTCATAGGTGATTTTTCAAATACAATCTGGTATTTGAATATTGGATTGATTACCATTGTACTAAACTGATTGCTGCAGTGTTTAGCACCTGACCTTGTTGGGAAATGCACCCCAGAATCTTATCCCAGTGTTTGGAGTCTGTTTCTGTCTGAGAGAAAGATTTGAGCATCTCCATCTCATGAACAGCTAGCTAGCTAATAGGAAAGTACAATTTCACTCTAGGTAAAGAATTTTTCAGTTCTTGCTGAAAACTGCATTTGCAAAAAGCTACTGCAAATAAAATATTTCATTAAAATAAAATTCTAGATAGACTAATAACTCCTATGGGTTTCTCTAGGATCTCAAATATTCCCAGTTACCTGAGGGAGACAATTGTAAGAGGAAAGAGTACAAGTATGACTTTCCCACGCAGTCTAGTTAATTACTATCTTTAATAGATAATCCCAAACTTCATATGTTCTGCCCGAAGTGGCAGAGACTGGATGTCTTACACAGACAGACAGATTTTCCAATGCCTTTTATTTGCATATTATTTTAAAATAGCTGGTACTTTTTATATTACCACTATGACAGCTTTTCCTCCATATCCATTACTTTGGCAGGAACAAAATCTTGATTCCACTTTGAAAGACACTTTCTTTTCCTCTTTTTTTTTTCCTTACTGTCACTTGTTTTCATTCCAGAATTTTCTCTAGCATGTGAATATCTGTTGTCAATTGCACAGTCTCCTGATAAAGGTTTAGCTGTAATTCACAGTGTCTACCACGTTAATTACCAGGTTATTATCTAACCTGTTTCATATGTAATGTGAAACTAATATACATATATTCTGATTTAATTTTATAAACATCCAATACTCAGAAAACTAACATGCTCTCAAGCAGCTACAAATAGGCCCCAAATTTCTAAGCTTCTGAACTGATGCTTGCTCTTAATTTTCAGGGATCAGGTAGTATTTTTGCAAATACATGTAGGCAAACAGACACCTATGACAACTCTTCAGAGCTTGGCTGACATATTGCTGCTATCTAGATCCTCCCCCTGGCTGAAGAAGTTACTGCTTAAAGACTGAGAGATGGCACAGGCCTAAACTTTTGATATATATATATATATATATATATACGTATCCTAAAGCACACTTACAGAATTTCTTTTTAACTCTGTGACTGCTCCAGAGGGAATCAAGTTCACTTTGTCTAACTTTTCCTTAGAAGGTTAAATTTTCATATTCAAACAGCAGTATTACTGCCTTTTTTTTTTTTTTCCCTGAATGCAGTCAGCATTTATGGTCATCTCAAAATACCTGAAAACCGTGGAGCTGAAACGCTGCCTAAGCAGAACACTTCCCCCTAGGTGATTGCATCAGTCTCACAGATTCCCCTCTGAAATGTGCAGTGCATTTTTTTCTGCAACGCTGTCATTCTCTCTCCTCCAAAACAATTTTCTTTGCCTGTTTTCTGCAAAGCCCCATCCAAGGACACGGTGTGTTAATGATTTCTAATGGATGTTCCTCGTCTATTTTCAAAACTGAGGAATCTTTCTTCTGTAGACTGTGGGTCTCCTATAGAGAGCCATTTGGCTCTAGTCTAGATATTCAGGCACAAATTCCTGTATGGGCTTTGTGTCCTAGCTTAAGAGAATACTTTAATCCTTTCATTCCTTGTTAAGACCATACAGAAAGATGGAGGAATGAGTTGTTCAGGAGGAAGACAGAAATATTACAATATACACTCATTTTCACCACAGTACCACACTTATACACTAAATACAAAAGGATGTAGTAATTTCAACTTTTTTTCCTGTGATAGACTGAAATTACTTGATTGACATCATCCTGAACATCTATAAAAGGACTACTACAGAGGTGTTTACATCTGCTATCCTTTGTCTCTTTTTAAATTAAGCATAAAATGACAGATACAAAAACGTACACTAAGGATACAGAAGATATAAAACTCCACTATTTCAATCCAAAATAAACTGCTTCAGGTTGAATTCAGGACTCTTGCTGGCATTTTTACCAGCAAAATCATTTTTCTTTTTAGGAGTTTAGTTAAGTAACAACTTTGAAGTTAATTCAAAACAATTCTTCATCTCTCCTCATTTTTCAGAATTGTCAGTAAACTGAAATATCGATGATTTACAGTTCTCCTTCCTGACCCAGAAGTTCTGTGATTCATCATGCTTCTTACGTTTCATTAGCTTTTGTCGAAATTCTTTCTCTCTCTTTTGGAGGTAGATACCTTATTCTCTGCCTCATTTTTCTTAGGAAGAATATGTTTTGTTCATTTATAACATAACCAAAGGTTGTATTAAACAACCTTGCTGCATATGCCTTGAGCAATTCTTCTGACAGCTAAACAAAGAGAAAAAATGACCACGAATGGCCAAAAGACATATAGTTTCTTCATACTCATTTGAAATAATTTCCATGACAGTTGCTGCTATGATTAAAGGTTCCAGTTGTAACCTGTAAATTTTGAACCTGTAAATTTTGAACATATAATTAATTCATATCTTACAAAAATAACAAAAGTTACTCGACTATATGCCTTCAGTACATCTGCCTGATTGTATTTGATTCTCTTTGCAGTCTCTGAATGTTTTTATATTTCAAATATTGTTCTGGTCTGAGATCTCCTTTTACTATTGAATGATTCTCAATAACTAATATTTTGAGATCTTTATTAGTAGTAGTATAAGCTGTTCCAGGGTAAGGGGTGGAAATTCTATGCATTTTCCTTTGGCCTACCCTCTGAAATCTATCAAGCTGAGAGGTCTAACTGAAGGAAGGCATAGGCTGACTCCTGCAGATGTTATATTGTATTTTCTTGCTGCCCAAAACAGCAAGTATCTGAGGCCTGATGAGAAATATCATTCGCATTAATATGTTAAGCACTCTCTGCTGCTGTTCTTTGTGAAGACTGGTGGTTTCCATGAGCATGTCACCAGCATCAGCTGTTCTGGAAAATTTTATGAGGTTCACTGGGGATGAGAGGAGAAAAGGATGAAGCTAGAGGGATGATAGTAATCAGATGTTAGCTTTTCTTTCAGTTCTGTGCATATTCTCATCAGTATATAGAAGCAGATCTCCAAATGCACTCAGGTTTTGCAGAGGGCTTCTCCGAAAGGAGGGGACAAAAGAGCAAGCAGGCAGTCTCCTGGTCTTTCATTTTGAAGACTCCGGAAAAGGAAAATTAAGATTCTGTATAGTATGTTCACAGGACATGGCCCTGGAGGAAAGTACGTGTATTATCAAATTCTTTCCTTCATAATCATATGCTGAATTCAACAGATTTCGCAGAACACCAGATCCACGCGCTCAGGTCCTAACACTACCAGCCACTGAGCCACTGCTGGTTCTCAGGGTATTGTAACAAACCTAAGGTTTTAGTGGCACTTCACAAGCCAAAACCGTGGTGGAAAGAGACGAGCTCAAGAACACAGTCAAAGTCTGAGACTTCTGCCCCACCGAAGATTTGTTAAAAACCCAGGTCCTCTACACAACTGGATTGTGAACTACATTTCAAAAGAAAACAGCCAATTCTGCACTCCTCAGTTGTGTTTGACAAGCTAATCTGGTAAAAAAAAAATCACTCCTGACACCAAATTACCGCAGAAGCCTGGAAGGTCACATATCTCCAAGGATATGTTTCATTTTGTGAGTTTCATAATCATAACTGGAACATATATTGCACATTCCCTCTCACCAGTACCAGAAAAGTGACAAGACATAGAAGTGTCAAATGTTTCCCAGTAGTGGTGCCATGGGAACCTATATTATCCTTGTAGTACACCAAATACACTTTCATTTCATCATTAAAATCTTGAAGCCTTATTCCTGTGAGGTCATATGGCTGCTAAATGACTTGTAAAATCAGTACTAAGGTTTAAAAACTGCTTCTTTGGATAGGACTTTTTATACCACAAGTTTTTCATATTAAATTTGATTTCAGAAAGATTTAAAAAAAGAAGACCTGTGAGAAGGTAAATATCATTACGAAAACAAATACTAATATAAATGTAAAGAGTCCAATTAGGTGAATTAAAGTAAAATTCTGAATTTTATTTTTGGTTCTGGTTCTTATCTGACTCCAATAGGTGTATAGTGTTATCCCACTTAGTTTTACTAGACAAAGCTCTCTCGTGTCTTCTCTTGCCTTAAAAATGTAGCTTTATCTTTACCTGTTCACACAGATACACACATACACAAAGGAGTCTTGTAAAACCTTGATCCCCATGTGGGCTTAAATGATTCATTATGTACCAGAGTAGACAATAGACCAGGAATTACTTTGATCTCTTTTTTTAGGCACGTCTTAAGCTCATTCAATTATTTTGCCAAATGTGCAATAACAATACCAACTAATTTATCCACAGCCATGATATACATTTCAGGAATGGGCTTCATGAACTGGATTGTGAAATTCCTCCTGCAGCTTTCTGGTGTTTTGAACAAGTGAGGTCTACAATCTTATCGGGTCTCGTAAGCTAAGGATCGTGTGGGAAATACTCGAACAGGGCTTCCGAAGAGGTCCTTGGCATCCATTCAGATACTGCAGGAAGTTTTTGTGGTGACAAAGGCAGTAGCAGTCTTGTCCTTCTAAACCAGATGTCAGGAGGAATCAGTGGGTAAGCATCCTTTCACAGAAGACAAAATATGAATTAGAGGAGGTCATGAAAAATATGGCAACAATAAAGGCAACAATTCTGTTGCAGCGTCTTGGACAAGTTCCAAAGCATCACAGAGTCATGTAAAATATTTGTGGTACAAGTGAAAGCAGTCAGCATTTACCCCTTATCAGTGGAATGTCTTGGATGTCTTGAGTGAATAGATGCCTCATGTCAAAATTCTTCCAACAAAGAAAATGCTGTAAAACTTGTGCACAATTTGCTGTTGCTCCAGTTGATAACATCAGAAAAGCTCAATGCATTACCAGGTTCAGTGCTCAGTTCACTGAGATTGCTCACATGGCTGAAGGCACTTGCAATTGCTCCTGTTTCCTTGCCTGACTGAATGTTTTCTATATGTTCTGGGGCACAGAAAGGGGAAGAGAGAAATAGAAAGGGATTAGAATAGTTTTTGGATTAGCAGTATTAGAAATTTCCACCTTTTTCCTTATAATTCAACTAAAAAGCAAGACTCAGTTGTGATTATACATTATTATACAGCTTGGGAATA
The DNA here is from genome assembly GCA_013389825.1 of Crypturellus undulatus. Lineage (NCBI taxonomy): Eukaryota > Metazoa > Chordata > Aves > Tinamiformes > Tinamidae > Crypturellus > Crypturellus undulatus. Next base: position 472,667 of record VWPW01013353.1, read on the forward strand.
GATGATGCTTTCACACATTCAATATTAAAATAATTATTCACTTGCTTTATATATCATTTAATAACTGGAAGACATATTTGTTAATCTATTCTCCTGTGTGTATGCTGTGCAAATCCTCCTGCCTTATTTTGAAGGCAGAGGCTTTCCTGTCCTAGGTGCTCTTCTAATTTACAGCTAAAGAGATAATCACGTTTTTCTATAGCAGAAGGATGGATCTGATCCTCCTGTCCTTGGACAGTATGATCTTGTATGGGCTCTGATCAGAGTACACCTCGTAGACTAAGTTTGGTGTGTAATGTATATTTTGTCCTGTATAGTAATTTACACTCTGGCAAGGCTAATGTAGTGAGGGTAGTGTATTTTGACCATTATGAATTTATGATATTTTACACATCTTACAAAAATAAATGTCTGCGTGGATAGCAGGGAGAGAGATCACTATAAAGCATGCTGTGCGAAAAGGGCAGGACCTATGTGTCGGCGTATGAAACACAGCTTTGCAGTGAAGGGAAAGATGGAGCAGCAGTGGCTTTGATCCACAGGAACCCCGCTGTATACCCCAACGCAGGACACCTGATAGTGAATGTGCACCTCTTCTGGCAAGGCAAAGTGTGTCTCCAAAAGAATGAGGTAAGGATATAGCAAGACAAAAGAATGCAGATCCTGCATCAGCAAACTCACTTCTTTAATATTGACCATATCTCATCAAGAAATTTGCCACCTAGAACTGGAAGTCTTCTCCAGGCAGTGTAACTAGGAAGTCTCAAAAAGGGAGGGAAATATTAGAACTGGAGCCTATGACTCTCAAAGCATCTGCACTTACTAATGATAATGCTTCATCTGGACAAATAAATGTTTCTAAGATGCCACTTTCTGCTGCAAGTGAAGATGAGGCTGCTGCTGAGGGCATGATAGATAAAGACCATAGGAAAACAGGAGAAGGAAAAGTGCCCCTGTCCTAATGCAGGAGGAACTTAGAGATCTGTCAACTGAAACATAAAAAAGAGTCTTTTACCCAGCAGTCTTTTCTGCAGATACAGATTTTTCTCATCTGCCTACTAATTTATGTTCTCACTTCCACCTGCATGCCGCAGATCATTCATTTTAGAAGAGTTTAGGTTACTGAACACCATCTTAGCTCTTTGTCTCTGAAACAATGTTCAGGGTCTATTCAAGAGCAGTTACAAATACTACTGAGGTATAACTGAATCATCTCTTCTGTGTATACATATGCTTCATTATCTGCTTCTTCAACTATACTTATCTTCTGTTGCAGCTGCTCTTTGGATTGAAGGTCGCAGAATATAATGCACGCCTATGTGAGGTTTGCCATTTCCAGATCCCATCCTACCTCAGTGTGCATGCTGCTTAATGCTAGCCTTGCAGATAAACTTATTTTATCTATAGGGATGTTCTCACTTGCTGATCTGACAGATAGGTGTTAAAGTAAAATCATCTCATTGAGGTTTTATGGACCACTTATCAGTAATCACTCTATGCCTGAGCTTAGTGTAGAGGGCTATTGGCCTAACACTGAAGGGGCTGAGATTGCTGGTGAATCACCTCATCTACACAGCCTGTTGCAATAAAAAGAGAAGCACAAATCAAAGGGCAGTTTTGCAAATCCTTTCTCTGTTAGACTTGTGATTCATGCAATTCATGTCACAGAGGGCATGCAGAGAAAAGTTGGGTCATGTGGGGTCATGATCATCGTCCTGAACCTCGGTGAAGGTGAGGTACTCTATGCCTGCTAAATCCTTCAGCTCAGCATAGACGTGGTTAGTTCCTGCTAGGAGACTTGACATTAGAATTGCATGTGGCATTTAGAGCAGCACTGATCACAGCCCTCTGATTTCTGCTTTCTGGAGGCATCAGTAACTTGAACAAGAAAATGTAGTCCAAAGCCTCTGGTCCCAGCTACGCAGTGAGTGATGATACTCCTGAGTCCTGTTATTGGGACCCATGAAGTAATAACAGCCGGTCACCCCTCATCATTACTTCTGTTACCAGTATTGTGCCTGTAATCACATTTAACTAATAAGCTATGACAGGCCAAACATTGGCAGCCAATTATGGACACCCTGCTCAAGTAACAGAGCACAAGGCTGAAATCCAAATGTCTCTAACCACTCAGAAATCATCCTGAGATTTATGCCTAAAGTATCTTCCTGTTAGAAGGAGACGGAGACTGCATAAAATATAAGGAAACCAATCAAATGTGAACACTTACTGCTCATCATAACGGGCAGTATAATGGGTTTCACCGCAGCTGCTGCTGACAGCTCATCAGAAAGCCCCATTTGTGTTTAGATTTCTACAGCTGCTTTCCAAAATGCAGAAAACAAAGTATGAGGAGAGATTCATACAGACTGCGGCTCGACTTTGCCGTAGTATTTGCCTACCTCATCCAGTGGCTGCAGCATTTATGCCCACTTAGAGCTATGGAAATGTATTCTGATCTTGTGGTCACTCCTCATCCCTGTCATGATGCATTACCCATCATTTAACCTGATGTTTGTTAGAAAATAAGGGGTGATTTCATGCCTCACATATGAGGGGCAATATTTTGGAAATGTTCCTGTTGTTTTCTTAAAAGAGCTTTTGGCACATAGTGTTCACTGAAATATGAAGTGATTGTAAAAGCAAGACTGCAGCTGTACAGGAGTTCCAGCTAAACTCTAATAATTTGCAACTGCTCAGCAGAGTAGTTGTTTGCAGCATAGCAGCTTTTCACCATCTGAAAGTGAGTAAATAGCAATGACTCTGAAACCAAGGATACAGGGAGCGATTCGTGTCTAAAGAGAAAAAAAGGTCATGTTCATTATTATGTCAGGCTACACACAGAATTGTTAGCAGGACATAGAATCCAAATGACATTTTCACTTTCCTTGGAATATTTGTGCAAAACTTGTTTCCACAGAACTACAGAATCATGGAATGGTTGAAGTTGGAAGGGACCTCCAGAAACCATCCAGTCCAATCCCACTGCTCACCTGGAGCACGTGGCACATGGGGACAGAAGGAGACTTCACAGCCTCTCTGGGCAGCCTGTTCCAGTGCTCTGTCACTCTAACAGTAAGGAAGTTCTTCCTCATATGCAGGTGAAACATCCTGTGTTTCAATTTGTACCCATTACCCCTTGTCCTATCACTGGCCACCACCGAGAACAGTTCTACACACACAACAGTTTGAGAAGGCTATTTCACTCATGGGGATACAATCGATAAGGTCAGATTAATGCAGTCCCAAGAGATATCTACACATGAAGAAAAATATATTTGTGTCAGAAGTTCTTTCCTGAAAATGCAAAATATAATTCTGGATGTTTAGCATGAGAAAATTTAAACAATGCTGATTGTCAACTCCTTCTGAAAAAGTGCAAGCCATTTTTAAGGTGAATTCAGGCTATCCGCCTCAGAAATAGAGACATCTGATATCATGCCTCACTCTGTCAGCAGCAAGTCCCTGAATATACTGATTGCACATTTTGTTTGGCAGTAAAATCAGTGTGAAGAAAGAAAACTACTAAGAAGGGAGTTGAATAAAATCACTTGTTATACATTATGCCAACAAACATTGACGCAATCATCAGAAAGAGGAATGAGAAACTATTTTCAAACAGAATGATTCCTTTACCAAGGTTATCTGGTATTCATATGACTGGATAGAGCAATACTCGAAAGTTTTCTCCCCATAACTAAGACCTTCCCATTTTAGCTGGCTTAAAGCTTGCAGGTCAAGCAAAATTAATGAGAAATTAGGGATGGAATATTTTCAGGCATCAAAACATGTTGAAGTCTTTATGGAAGATAAAGGAGACCAAAGGAGACACCAAGGCGACCAAAACCACCCCTTTTTAATAGCCTGACTTTCCAGGCCTATGGCTTCTGCAGGCAGAATGTGCCAGCCTTTTCAGTCCTGACGATTGTCTTTGAGAAGTTATGCACACTCTGAATTGCAGTTAACCCCTACTACCCTAGATGGAAACAAACAATTCATCAGCACAAAAAGAAATGTGGACAGTTTTTGCAGAGATTTTCTGAGAAAACTCTTCCTTAGAGTTAACAGGAAAAAATCGAGAAGTTATAGCTTATCAGCTTATTCTTAACTCATTAACTTCCTTGGTAAAATCTTTTTTTTATTATTTTTTATTTATTTATTTATTTATTTATTACACATCTGCTTCAGAGAAAGTCACTGGTGATCCATTTGGAGCCTGGAAAATATAATTTCCCTATCTTATCAGCCTCCTGGCACAAACTCATGCCAATGAAATTAGTCAATCGGGCAAACAGCTCATCTAATCCCTTTTGTATCCTGTTAAACAGATCTTTCATCTCTTTACAAATGTTTGGAGAGTCTTGACTAGGCAACACTGACCTTAGGCTGGCAGCCTTGTTCTCTCTCCCAGGACATTTACCTGGGACCTAAGGTACCATCGGTCCCATGGCACATGCCCATCCCCTTGTACCCACTGCTTCCAATGCCGGTTCCTGACAGGCTCCAGTCTTGCTCTGTGACAGAAGCTGACTTGCAACTAAGGTGCTTCTTTTTAAGTAAATGGCACTTAAATAAAGGAATAAAGGGAACTGTACACTTAGCCCTGAACCAGCCCCCTTTGTAAATTTTCATTTAAAGTACAGCATAAAGAAAAAGGTGGAAAAAAAAGCAATAATGCAGTAAAAATGGAATTTACAGATATATTCTTACATGTGTAGAGAGGTGACTGTTTCCTCATGAAAAGTAATGATATTTCATCTTTTCATTGCCTCCTGTAGGGATTTTGTAAAATTCACAATAGAAATGATAGAAAATGGGATAAATTTGCCTTTTTCAAGGTAAATATTTTGCTGCTGTTATCACCACCTACTTCTCCCATTGTAATTATTCTTTCACTATCCCTTATGCTTGAAAAGCAAAATGAGTTGTCTGTAGTTGGAGGCAGACAACATTTTTCAGGAAAATATGTGTTGTTTTTCAGTTTGTTTAATTTAGCTTGTAATTTTGAAACTGAAAAAGATAAAGTGAAATACGACTTCATATGTGTAAAGAGCATCCATATATCAGCATATAACAAAGCAGCAGAAAATATGAATTACCCCATATAAATATTTTAATTGACTCTTTTGTGTATATACAATTTTAAAAAATTAGCAAATTAGAATCAAGGCTAAAATCTGATGCTTGCAAGTTTTTCAAGTATCCCAAATTATAAACCAAAAAGAAATAAGATCCAAATATTGTGAAATTTGAAACATGGTTCAGTGCTTTGCTTTCTATGGATGTTCAAAAATTCCAAACAAAATGTTGTCCTGATTATAACTATTTCTTGTATATAAATATATTATATTTTTTTCTCTCTGCATCATTTGTGCAGTGGCAATAATTCATTTTTAAAGATTCAGTAATTTCTGTAGAGGGAAAACAGGAGACACATTTTACTGTTATATAGGAAAGATCTGAAGCTCTTCAGAAGAGCTCAATTTTAGGGTAGGAGGCTTTAAAGTGAATACAAAATCATTTGTGGAAGAATAACATCAGCATTAATCTACCTGGGGTACTAATTGAAAGTTAAAAATTAGACTACTTAGAGCAGAGAGGAGAACTAACAGGCAATCCCCCTCAGTAACAACCTGGATTGAACACTAGCTCCGGAGTCCAATCTATTCCCCAAATACTGGCTGCAGCCACAGTAACCCTGTGCTCCTCTTTGTTCCAGCTCCTGTGCTCTCATTTCTGGGGTAATTGTGCTGACGACAGAGTTCACCTCCATTTGTAAAAAGATAATTTCTCTGGTATTCATCATTCACTTCCTATGTCTTTGCTGGTAGTTAGTTATTGAGCCCCCAGTGTTCATACTGTATCTAATCGAGTCTGTTCCACTTTCTCCAGTTCAGGTAGTCTAGACCTTGATAATGTTTGTGAGCAAACTTTCTTTGAATACTTTTTTGCTACAATGATCACAGAAACACATTACTTAGATTTTCCTGCCCGGTGTCCTGCTACCCACAGTGTGATTCCAGGATAGAAAGAAGTGAAATGTTAGCTAGCCCTTTCCTCAGAGAGGCATCGGAGGGATTTCTGCTGCTTTCTCCAATGTGCCCTTCACCTTTCTGTTCTCTTTCTCTCTACACACAACTGTAACCTGTACAGCAAATTTAGAGACTTTTAACAGAGACCCATCATCTGGCTAATAGAAATTGAAACAAGAGTAAAGGTGCCTAGGGACAGATGGCAATGAGGTGTGTAGCAAGGGGAGAAAAGACCCAGAATCTGTTGACTTGCTTCCTTTTTTTGTGATTCTTGCCTCTTGTTTCCAGGCAAATACCCTTTGCCTCAGGGTATGGATTTTTAATAGCTTCATCTGCAATGTTTGCTTTGCTTGCATTACACAGTGAAGCATCCCACTACTTTACTGAACTTCAGTCCTTCTGCTCAATAGCTCACAGGTTGTATTTGGGTGCACAGTTTTCTTAGTATCTCTGTGATGTATCTCAGTACCTATCAAGTAGCTCAGAACTTGATAGAATGTTAACTGATTTGATCTGCAAGCACTGAAAAAACTGCATTTCCCAAATTATTATGTAATATCAGAAGACAGTTATGCTATTATTCCAAATCTCTTGGAAATATTAATTTCTGTTCTTCATAGACACATGGACTTCTTTTTTTTCATTTATACATTAATGTGGGGCTGCTTTTCTGATTATAATGCCCCCATTCTGGGGAAGTTTTGCATCAATAAGGTTGGTGTTTCAGATGATTATACCATCAAAGATTTTCATGCAGATTTTTTATATTTGCATATTTTAGTTTAATTCTCTCCTACACTGTTAATACAAAAGTAAGTCACATGGAAACACAGAAATTCAGAATTTTCTTTCTACATAGCCCCTACACACACAAAAAAAAAGAAGGAAACAGAAGAGATCTTCTCTAGGGTCACTAAGCATCCAATGACTCAAGATTCACCTGACTGTTACATGAGGCTGCCTTTTGTGGTTGAAGAATCAAATGTGTGCTGCTCTTCTTTGCATCTGCTGCCCAGTGTGGTTATGCAAAAAATCTGAAATTTAGGCGAACAAAAATAGCCAAGTTTCTACCCTCTATTCTCTTTCTGCACTCAACAGCCCATCTCCAGTAAAAGTAGCAATGTATTTTCATTAGTTCTGTCCTACCACCTCTTCTCTTGGTAGCTGCAAACAGAAATTAAAGGAAGACAGAGCATCTCAAGCTTCTTTCTGCATGTCTTAATGAAACAGTACGAAAATAAGATGACATTTAGATCCAGAGTTTAGAACCCTAATTTGGATGTCTATCATGAGAGTGTGGACCAAAATCCATGAAAATATACCATATGGTTTCTTTCAAATAAGTTTGACTTTTCAGTGTAAAGGGTCAGCTGTGCAGGTAAGCAGCTCCAACCCAAAGACTGTGTTTCAGGCTAATTTGTTCAGTGGTCCAAGTCCTCACTCTCAGAGAGCTGACTATATTAATACACTGCATTTCTTGAACTTGGTCTTGTCTTCATCCTATGCAGATGGGCCTGGAGATGACATTATTATTTTTGGAGGACTCTGGAAGACCAAAGTGCCTAAAATAAATCCAAGGTGAGGCTGCATTCTACCAAAATGGGACCATAGCCTGACATCAAGGGTATGTGCTACATGGGTATGGATATGGCAAAAGGGTATATCAATTTTTCTGAGAGTGAAAAGTCTACAGGGGGATAGTATTAGAGGATTATATTGAATAGACACAGCTAGATTTTGTGTAGACTTATTTCCACTTCTCTTTCAGAGCAGGCTCTGAGGAAAATAATCTCTTGGATTTCTCTGTAGAGGAAACTTGGTGTTTCACTCCAAAAAGACTCTCAGAGAAGACAAATACACAGGCAGTATTTGTAGTATTTAGTATGTTTCACCTCAGTAAATCTGGACTTTGTGATTTTGATTTTATACACATTAATCACGCATATTCTACAGACAATAAAGCCATTGAGCAGAGGTTGAAACAATTAATTGTTTCATTAATACATTAATATATAATAATATATAATAAAATATAATATATAATATAATAATATATAATAATATACAGTACATAATATAATAATAATGTATAATATAATGTATAATAATATATAATATAATAATATATAATAATATATAATACATTAATACAGAACAAGAATCTCAGAAACCTTTAGTTCCCATAGTTTACTATAAAAAGTACTGCTTCCTAGTGAGGCTTTCAAAAACACATTGCAAAAAACAGTCATCCAGCAAAGAATTTGCTAATGACCAATCTAAGACGCAGCATAGTATGTTAGGAATGATAATGCAATGCACTTAGATTAATCAAATAAATAGTAAAGAAGAATCAGAAGGAATAACATGTTCCATGGCAATACAGTTGTGCTTGACAAGAAATATTGATTACTGGGGTGTTTCACATTTGTTATGCACTAATGCACCGAGCACACATAAAAAAGTGACAGCTCTGAAGTAATTACATGGAAATTGTCAGCACATTCATCTGTGTTTTGGGTTATTTCACTGCACTGGCATTTCTATAAATTATAGCATGTCACCTTAGATGTACACAGAAGTTAAATCATTATCCTTCAGCAAGAGTTAAAAGGATCCGTTAAAAGAATTTAGACAGAGGATCTAATACCAATTTGTTCTTCAGTGAACGGCTATAACTAGATTTGTTGCTGATATTATTTTAAGTAAATTGAGGCTAGATTTAATTATTTTCCAGAGTCATAAAAATTACTATAACCACAAACTTCTCCAGTACTCACATTTCTAAGATATAGGAATTCAAAATTAGGGGAAGGGGAAGAGGGAATGAGAATCCCCGAATGGCTGAGGTTGGAAGGGACCTCTAGAGATCATCTAGTCCAATCCTTCTGCTCCAGCAAGGACACCCAGAGCATGTGACACAGGGTCACATCCGGGCGGGTTTTGAAGATCTCCAGAGAAGGAGACTCCACAACCTCTCTGGGCAGCCTGTTCCAGCGCTCTGTCACCCTCATGGGGAAGAAGTTCTTCCTCATGTGGAGGTGGAACTTACTGTGTTTCACTTTGCACCCATTACCCTATGTCAGTGGCCACCATGGAGAAGAGTTTGGCCCCATTCTGCCTACATTCACCCCTAAGGTACTTGTATATGTTGATCAAATCTCCTCTCAGTCTTCTCTTCTCTAGGCTAAACAGGCCCTGCTCGCTTAGTCTTTCTTCATATGACAGATGCTTAATCATCTTTGTGGCCCTACATTGGACCCTCTCTAGAAGCTCCACATCCCTCTTGTACTGGGCAGCCCAGAACTGCACCCAATACTCCAGGTGCGGCCTCACCAGAGCTGAGGGGCAGGATCCTCTCCCTCCACCCGCTGGCAACGCTCCTCCTGATGCAGCCAGGATCCCATGGGCCTTCTTGGCCACGAGGGCACATTGCTTCCTCAGGGTCAACTTGTTGTCAACCAGGACTCCTAAAAGTTACTTGATCCCAATAACCTGATTTCAACTAGACTCCAACTGTTCATATAGTTCTGTTTTCCATTAAACCATTAAAAATATCAGGCTGAACTTACATTTCACTTCTGTTTTTTTAATTCACTCAGATACTACTTCTGAATATATTTTTCTATTTTTCTGAGTTTTAACAGAATTGAAAGTGTCTTCATGTTTATCAATACTTTTTTTCCCCAAGCAAGTTTGCTGGACTACTAAGTTAAAACTCTCGAAATTTCTCATGTCACTGTGCTGTTTTTTGTAAACTATAGCTCCATATATTAAGATACTTAACACATTTCAACTGAACAATAGATTAGTCTAGAGTTTTAAGTTTTTGATTTACTTGATTTTAAACTTTTGATATCTATGATTCGTTATTTTTAAAAATTGCTCCTCAGTGACAAATAAGTTGAAAAATCTGGAGACATAATCTATCATCTCACATGTTGTGTGAGTCTAACTTTGAAGAACTCAGTTTAGGGAAGGTGTTCCCAAATTCTCCTCAAAAATTCAAATCTAGATACCATTAATGAATACGATGATAGCATGATCCAGTGCAGTGAAGGAAGGTAATTATTTTTGAAAGAATGAGAAATTGCTCCAATTTATGCTTTGCTATTTACGAAATTTTTTTAACAAGTTCTTTCCCCGATGGCCACCATGCCTTGTATGTCATTCTCAGTGAGCTGAAGGCTATATTTCTGTAACAATATCAATTATTTCTAAAGATTTTTTTTTTCTATTGAGTGAATTTGATAGTCAATTTTGAGAATGGTTTAACTCCCCATTAACTCTTGCTAATTTACAAGAGAACTCCTGTGGGAAACAAACAAACAAACAAACAAGCACATAATTTGATGCAACATCAACTTGGAATGCCAAACAAAGCCATTATGAACAGAACAACTGTTTGGAATAGCAAACACAGGTGATCTAGGAAAAGAGGTAATCAAGAAAAGCCAGAGACTTGTCATTCTTTGAGGGAGCTAATGTCATTTCCTTCATTTGAAAATCTTCCTGATGATTCTAGAAGTATTCTGTAAAAAAAATCACACACAAATTTAAAATAGAAGTTCATTTTAAGCATTGCAATGTGTAGTGAATAAGTAGATAGATTTTGTCCTTTTTTCTTAGTTCATCAAGAGGGACAGGACTTGAGAGTCTAATATCTTTAAAAGAATTACATGTAGCAAAGCTGGTCAAACTCCTTTTCCCACACTGGAGATCTGCTACCATCCTGAACTATTTGCCAAATCCTTCTGCTCCAAACAGTCTGAAGATTCATATGCAAGAGGTTTAGATTAGATCCATTTTCACCACTAAGACTCAGCTTTAGTTCACAGATCTCTTTTCTGTGGCCAGTTGTGGTAATGCAAATTTCCCTTAGCAGTTATAAAGTCTTTTTTTTAGTGGTTTTTGAAAATGAAAAAGAATGTATTATTGCATGGGGAATTTTGAAAGCCCATTCACTGGGATTAGTTCTGCGTGCGTACATTATAATTAATGATAATTTGTTCAGTGGAAAATAGAAATATTTCTTCTATGCTGTCACAGTTTTAAATGTTCCATTTAATGTAGAGCTCAAGTGAACAATTAACAACTCATTTGGTTCAACCTTATTGTATAAACAAAAATGACTTTATTTCAGTGAGTTTATCCTTAAAGCAAAATATCAGGGTTATAAAATTTGTGTAACTATTTATAGCTATAGGATTTCTAGTCCCTTTGCAGAAGTTAATCAAGTTTTATAGCTAAGGCTGTGCAAGAGAAGACCAACAAGCTGCAAACTGCTTACTGGATGACAGGCATATTGCTTACTCTGGAGAGGAGGGCAGCAGGTAGGGTATGTTTTCAGTTCCCAGGAGTTCATGCTGCAAAAACACCAAGGCAGCAAGAAATAGGATATGTTAGCTGGAGGTAATAGGATTTATTACCTGGAAGCCCATCTGACGATGGAACAAAGGATGTGATGAATACACTGAAAAGGTGGGGAAAAGATTTCAGAGGAATATAGAAGTTATTTTAGTGTGGAGGATTTAATTGTCTGGATGAAACTAACCTATCAAATTACTTTATTTCAAATTGTTTACAAATATATCTGTAAACCCCAAGACGCATATTAACTGCAGTTGTTTTTTAGCTGAATGTCTTTTTAATCAGATGAACCTGCACTTTGAAAGAATTTGAAAGAAAAATCCAGCACATTCCATTTTAATTTTTTAACAGAAAGATTTTGTCTTTCTTTAAATGTTTCTTTCTTTCTTCATAAAGATATTTGGTAAATTTGTAATGAATGCATAATAATTTTTGGTAGCTCAAAACTCCATTTTTCAATGAATAAATGTAATTGGTGAGATTTTCACCAGCGTTTATTTGCAACTTCTCTGAGGTAAGCAATTGTTACATCATAGTGTCATCAGTTAAACAAAACCAAACAAAGAGTTTTCAGCTGAGAAAGACAAAGTCCAGTTATTTCTGTGTCTGCTTTGAGCTGCTCCTGCAGAAGGACTAATCATCCTTCTGACTCAGTCAGTCAAAGCTGACTCCTTGATCAACCTTTCCGTGTAAAAAAGTCTCCCGGGATGCAGAGCTGAGGCAATGCCAAAGTCACTTTTCCCTTCTCCGCCAGATCAGCTCCTTAGAGTCATGAGTTGACAAGAATGAGCTGAAGGACAGTTTAAGCAGTCCTAAATAATATCTATCATCTGGAGCACAAAATGGTTGCAATTCATCTTTGTTTTCTGTCCTTAGCTCTCTGCTGGGCACAAATGGGCCAAACCACAGAGTACAGACATCAGTCATCCGCTATACAAATCTCTCTCCTAGCATGTGGCCTTCCCCAAGGGATCAGGTGCTCGGCATCTACTGAAACACAGTCCTTCATTGGTTTTGATATGACATTTGTTTCAACAGCGATTAATTTGGAAAGAAGTGTAGATAATATAAACTACAGAAGTCGAACTGTGCCTAGATGAAGTGGTTTTTCAGAAGTTTTCCCAAGGCTCTCAACAAACTCTAATCATTTTGATAGTCTTGGTTTCCTAAGTGGAGGGGTGACAAACAAGTCCAACTTGTACAAGTACAAAAGAGAATTAAAACTAAATTGAGTTCTCTCTATACAGACATGCATCAAATCCTCAGATAGAGGATACAAAATGCAGGATAGAATTCAAAGTTATTTAATAAGATTAAAAATACATTTCAAAATTCTTGTTTCTCAGATATTATATGATTAACAGTTATCACTTAAGGAAATACTTTCATGTTGAAACTATGCATAAAACCATCATGGATCACCATAGAATTTTCACATAGGTTATTTTCACAGTAAACAGACTACTTTCAGTAGAACCATCCAGGCTGGTATGCATTCTGGAATGTGTGGGTATGTTTCAGTCATGATAATACTTCAAGAACTTATTTATTGTCTCTTCAATTTTTACAGGAACACCCTAAGCACTAAAAAGATCAGTATAATCATTTACTGGAGTAATTTTAAGACCAGAGGTTACCGTTAAAGATCCTCTAACCTGACTTCTACATCATGCAATTATAGTGCCTCAGCCAACCATTCACACAAGTGAAATGAATGCATAAAAATTTGCATTCAGCTGCTAGGGTACCATCCTATTTGACAGCAATACACTGGCGGCACTGATGAAACCTAACAACAGAAACACCTTTGTGGACTCCTAAACTTCAAAACTTTCTGTTGCAGAAGGAAAAATAGAAGTCCAAACAGCATATAAACCTTGCTTTAGGAGGATTCTTAAGTCTCTATTTAAAACTATCTTTACTGGGCATAGTATTCGTTTCAATTCTATATTAACAGCAGACAATTTCTTCTTTGGAAGTTTTAGTTATTGTTATGCTGAAAAGTTTTCTAATGTAAACTTTTCCAGAAGTTCACTGGTCATATTATAAGCACCTGTGTGACTAGTGCAAAATCTAGATACAGACATAGTCCCTGCTAGTATGAACTCTTTTTTGACCTAAAATAAAGGTTAAAAAGTAGGAAAGGAAAGTGGACAAAAGTCATGGCAATGACTTGATAATTTAATTTAGCTATAGCCAAACTAAGCGATTCCATAAATTAAGTAACTTCATTATGACTTCATTAAAACATTGAATAAAAATGTTTTTTAAAAAATAACACCTTTGCCATTCTAATCACTAGCACTGTTTGTTTCTGAGTTACAGTGCAGAAGAAGTAGATTTTGATGAGCTATTTGGTAGCCGGAAGGGGAATCAATTGCCATCATTACATTTTTTTCTGTCCATTTTCCTGTTCAATAAAATTCACAAACAGAAAAAGCGTCAAAATCTCCATGTGGGGTAGGGAAGCACTGTTAATCCAATTTTATTAAGAGAAAGTATGACACAATGTACCAAAGTTAACAATACAGAGAAGGAAGGAACTTGTAGTTCTGCTTCGGACCATGTTAAGCCTTTTCCTTTCTTTTAATAATATTACTGTAGTTGCTTTCTAAAAAGCTCAGAATTTATTGCCCAGAATGAACAAACTACCCTTCTTCCGTCTCTCCAGAGAATGCCATGACTTACTGAATGCAAACCAAGAAGGTTTCCAGGGTATTGAATCTACAGACTTTTTACTGAGAAACATGAACTTGATCTTGTAGATCCTTATCACATGGGGAAATCTGACCCCCTCCCAAGATCCAGGACTCTGGGTCACATATCCTGCACCACCAAGTAATGTTTCTTCCAAAAGAAAGGTGACTTTTGCTTTCCTAATCAGTTTCAATAAGGTTTGTAAACTGCTATGAGTGTTATACCTGTGGGTTAAAATGCATATTAGAACTTATAATAAAAAGGAACCAGAAAGGAATCATTCTATGTTTGGCTTCACTCTTTCTTTTAAATTGTTTTACTTAATACCACTGTATGTACCATCATCACAGTATTGTTACAGTCAGAATAGCAAGATGACAGCAGAGCATGGCATATAAATGCTCGACATACATGGCTTAGAAGATATTTCTCTCACATGGTCTGCTCATTTGCCTCACCACACTTAATTCCTTCAAAAAGAGCAGATATGCACTGAAAAACAGTTTTTCAACTTTCCTGCTCTTTACCAGTTGTTCTTCAGTTCCACTGAATTTTCATTTGCTACAATTCCAGATTGACTGTGAGAATGTGGGGAAAACATAGAAACACTGAAATACCTGAAAGTACAGAAGGATAATGAAAGACAGGGAAGAACTGTGAGAGACTGACAGAGCTCACGGAACCCTCTGTCTCTACTTCGTAAGTTTGATTTGAATCATTATCACTTCAGAACTCCCAGTCAATGCCAGAATAGAAATTAGGACTGTGGCAAAGAGAAAAAGCAGCCAGAGGGCAATGCTCTATGTTTTTTCATAGGATTTTGTGCTCAGCAAGGTTACAAGGGGGTGTTCAGAAATAAAATGTTTTATCTTCCTCTCTGGGCTATTAAAAGGACAGGGTCACTGTGGTAATAAGGAGAACTGGACTTGTGAGATTTTTAGAAGATGTTTTTACATCACAGTAGCATGTTGATCAGCTTTAAGACTGAAAAAAATGAAAACAGATGCAGAAATGAATGCCACAATTTGGGGAAGGCGGGGAAAGGAAGGATTTGAAGGATATTCTGGAGCTATGCTGTTCCTAAAGCAGAAAACTTACTAAAAAGAATCACTTTTTTTTTTCTTAAAATAAAAGGACATTTATTTGTCTCTTGGAGAATAAATCTAAGGTGTGTGGTTTTGCTTGGAAGCATAAAGAATAGACACAGGCATTTTTTTCTTGTTTTAAAAATAAAAATAGTAAAAAGAAAAGTTGAGTTTCATGTATGACCCCAAAAGGCAAATCCTAGCTGATCCATGTTTTTGGGAGGTTCATTTGTACTGAAGAAAAGGTACCCATGGGAATCCTTCACTAAGAAGGTGAGAGTGACGGTTTCACAGACAGACCTGGAAATATTAGCCTTATCTTTAATCAAATTCCCTGTCAACTAACCTTCCTCTCAAACTGGAGTTCCTTTACTTGCCTCCATACCCTGGCCTGTCTAAGCACTTGAATTTTCTCTACTTCTGACTCAAATTTTACTAAAAGCTAACTATATGTGTCTAGTACTTCATATAGCATAAAAGACCCTTGAGAGATGGAAAATGAGTTTGTAAAAGAACTATCCTAAAGCTACTACAAGGCTGTATTTGCAGCATTGGGCAAAGATCTCATTCTGTTCAGTCTTGTACAAGCAAGAATAATAACCCACAGTTTGTTCCTTTGCTCCCTGTCCCCACAGTCAGCAAAATTCACAGACTAAAAAAGAACAAAAATAAAAGAGAAAGTACAGAAACTTAGGCAATTTCCTGGGGTAACTTAATATATCTGCTGCAGGGCCTTCAGCAGAATTGTAGTCTATGTGTTGCCCTGTTTACTCAGCTCCACTGTAATACAAAGTGAGTGAAATTCATTACACTTTGGCTTTGGCTTTTGGTTTTTGACCGCCCAGTTGTCTAGTCTGTCCAGAGGAATCATGAAATTCAACAAGGCCTAGTGCGCGGTCCTGCACCTGGGGAGAAATAACCCCAGACACCAGGACAGGCTGGGGACCGACCTGCTGGAGAGCAGCTCTGCTGAGAAGGACCTGGGCGTCATGGTGGACGACAGGTTGACCATGAGGCAGCAGTGTGCCCTCGTGGCCAAGAAGGCCAAGGGGGTCCTGGGGTGCATTAAGAGGAGCAGCTCCAGCAGGTCGAGGGAGGTGATCCTGCCCCGCTACTCAGCCCTGGTGAGGCCACATCTGGAGCACTGTGTCCAGTTCTGGGCCCCCCAGTACAAGAGGGATGTGGAGCTGCTGGAGAGAGTCCAGCGCAGGGCCACAAGGATGATCAGGGGCCTGGAACATCTGCCCTGTGAGGAGAGGCTGAGGGAGCTGGGCCTGTTCAGCCTGGAGAAGAGAAGGCTGAGAGGGGACCTCATTAGTGTCTATAAGTGCCTCAAGGGAGGCAGTGAGGAGGATGGGGCTGGCCTCTTTTCACTGGTGGTCACTGACAGAACCAGAGGAAACGGCCACAGACTGAAGCACAAAAAGTTCCATGGGAACTTAAGGAAGAACTTCTTGACGGTGAGGGTGACAGAGCACTGGAACAGGCTGCCCAGAGAGGTTGTGGAGTCCCCTTCTCTGGAGATCTTCAAGACCCGCTTGGATGCAGTCCTGTGTCACGTGCTCTAGGTGGCCCTGCGTGTGCGGAGGGGTTGAACTAGATGACCTCTAGAGGTCCCTTCCAACCTTAGGCATTCTATGATTCTATGACTTCCAGCTGCAGATTGCTGGGGTTCTGCTCACAGAACTTAGAGCGCTTCCACGTATTCCCACATAGCACAGGTAGAATGAATCATACAGGTTGCTGATCCTCTGGTCTAGATATCTCCGAATTTTTTATAAACCCACCTGGCAGACAACTCCAATGCTTACTGGACGTATATATGCAACTTAAAGTATCTTGCTTTCAATTTTCTCCAGATTTCAGGGATATGTTAACTTCTTTCCCTTCCCTAGTTAGAGGAAACTTGCTCTAAGCTTTTGTGATTTTAAAACATCTTTTTAGAAAGTGAGGAGAGTTTTGTCAGGAAGAGGGAGCTGATATTCCATGCATGATTTAAAGAAATTGGTCATCAAAGAAATTACCTCCTCTTGAAGCAGTAAAGACAGCCAAGTCAGTGCACTGCCTTCGAGTTTTATCCCTGGTTACATTAAAACACAACTGACCAATCTCAAAAGGGAACTTTCCAGATCATATGCAGGTCTTATGCATCCTTGGCAGTGCTGTAATACTGTAGAGCAGTTATTTCCATAGCTGCCCTTATTCTCAGCACTTAACATAACCTGCTATTCAGGAAAGTTGGATGGATCTAAATGACGAGTTAGATTTTCGGCACCATACAAGTTATTTCCTAAATGCTTATAATTACGAATTTTTAAAGGGAAGGGAGGTGGGAGTTGGGGGAAGAGGAGAGTAATTAAAACATGACAAATTATTCATCAGTAACTCCCCACGCTAATGAGACATTTCACCAGGTAGTTAATTATACCAGAATGATTAGTGCATCCATACTTATGCTGACATATCTGTAACATGAAAATCAGGTTGCTCAGAAAAATCTAATGCTGTTTCTAGACCTCACCAAATTAACTTAGAGTCTCAAATACATTTCAATGTCTCATCTAAAGGATTTGAACAGCTTAAGTTAATTGGAGATAAGTTTCTTCATCAGAGCTTCTTTAATTTGCCACATATATTCTAAAGGATTTTTTTAAATTTTTTATTATTTTGGTAAGTGATGCAACACTGAAAAATAGTCACTTCCTATCCTTAATCAGAGCAGAAAGTATATTACCACTCTGAATCCCATAGAGCAGAAGAAAAACTTCATTAAAATTGCTTAGTTCAGTTCAGTAACAGTTTTGTAGATAACCAAAGCTGGACTGGACTTTCCTAAGTCTTTCTAGAGATGTTGCAACAGCAGGACTGCAAACTGAGAGCCAGATGCCTGATATTAAATTAATATTTCTGATTCTTTTTCATTCTCATTCTTCATTAATATTTTTCCCCAGAGAATGGCTCTCAAACCCCTATGGAGCTTCAAGGATATGCAGTCAGCACCTTTTGCAGTTCTCTCATGAAGACTACTTGCTGAAATAACTCCCCTGGTGAAGGAGGCCTTGGATGTCAGTTCCCTCTACAGGTCCAGCAAGAATAATCCTTAATCCATCAATGCCTTCTTTCTGCAGTGACATTTGCTGCCAGTGCCCTGGGCCTCATTTTCACCTCCCTCCTCTGCAGGTAGCAGAAGGGAAGGGTAACGTCTTTGGAGTGAGTCCAGGGTGAGAGTAACAAATCAGGATCACTGCAGGACCTCTTCCTTACTACAAGCCTCCAACAGAATACTGTTTATACCTTGATTTTTTTTCACGATAACATGTTGTACTATTTATTGTTTGGCACGCAGTACAGCTAATAACAGATCTAGTCTTTCTCTTCCCTTGACCAAAACAAAAATTATTGCCTTCAAATTGAAGCTAAAATGCTTGTTACCACTACCAAAAATAACTGAGCCTCTTCTCTCCCATGCGGTTTTATAGGATGGAAAATTTGCAAGTTTGTATATGATAAGTGAGGTGAGTGATTGTACAATTGGAGTGAATCCAGTCCCTTGCATTAAAAGCAACAGGTATTTTGAGAAGTCACATTTAGATTTTATATAACTCTCTTCAGACTGTTATAAATTAAACAGATCTATAATTCATAGATTGGAGTTGAAGTGAAGAGAGTACAGTTTAGCTATTGTTTTCTAGCTGCAGTTAATGACTTGTGATATTATGTTGATAGCAAGGACAGGAACTGAAATTAGATTTACGAAAGGAAGAAAATATTGGTGTAACAGAAGAAGTTAGGAGTACCAATGGTAATTGTTTTCACAGGTAAATTAAGATATATTTATGGAATTTGTGGATTAAGTGCTTTAGAGCCTAAAAGCTTTTCCTCGGTCGTTCTTTGTTATTTTTTGACAGGAAACAAAGAATAACACAGAAAGAAAAATAATATATATATATTACACACCAGCTAATAAGTCTTTCTCGTATTATATTAATGCTATATTGAGGAGACCAGTACAGAATTAAGGCTGCTGTCTGTTGCTTTTCAAATTTGTGCCTCACCCCTCTTGGCATGCCTGAAGCCTGCCTAAACCCATAGCTAGGGATCATAATGTTCCCATTTTCTGCGTAGAATTTGGATCTCAGTGCATGCTTGGTGATAGAGTGCAGCCGTAGCTGTTCCTCACCAGGGCCTGACGGGTGGCGAAGAGGATCATATTTTGCTCTAGTCCCTTAGAAGATCCATCCTTTGAAGATGCAGTCCAAGCCATGGAATATAATTGATATTGTCTGCACAAGAACAATAATACCAGCAGCTTAAGTTGTGGATTCAAGCCCTGGTAAACAGAAAGCTATATAGAAATCATGAATACATATATCTATAAAAAAGATGAGCCTTATTCTGAGATTACACGTTAGGAACAGTGCTTAGCCAGTGAGCCTTTTTGTCTTGAAAGACGCTGCAGTCCTGCATTGCAAAAAGGACTGGAAATAGCTGTCAGGATTGGTGATGGAAATTTACCTAGAACTTGTATATCGGCTATTTCTCTTCTCAGGTATTTCTACAGAGTTGCATCTCAGATGCTTTTATGTTCCAGTATCATATCCTCCTGGAGGACTGGACCAATACACAGTAATAACACAAGTTTGTTACTGTGATGGCATGTGACAGTATTCAATTTTGGGGTAGGATTTGGGTCCTGTTGACTTTGGGTGACCTGCATTGGCCAGGGCATTCAAAAGCACTCAGTGTCTGTCACTCCAGAGGGTGTAAGGTTGGGAACAGTAGAGAAAGTCACACACGAGCTCATGAGGCTTTGTGGATCTACACACAAGCAGCAGGAGCCCAGCACATGTGCAGGCTCCTTGACATTGAGACAACATTGGTATCGATGTTGAAACTCCCAGTCTTTCCATAAGGGCTAGGATTTCATTCTGAAACTTTAATTTTTTGAGGGAATTTTGGTTTAGCTGCCTTGGAGTAGATAGCATCAAAATAGACAGGAAGTCAGAGGAGATAAACCCAGAAAAGGACTTATCTTTATTTCTTTATTTTAAACCTGAGTGGCAGTTTTGCCTTTTTGATGTGAAAATATCAGTCAGGCTAGATGATAGAGCAGGAACAGAATCAAATAGATTACTTTGGCAATCTAATAGCTAAAACTTAATCCCTATACTATCCTTGTTATGTCATGAGTGAGCTAAATTGTATTTTGAGTTTGAAATGATCAGGATTATCCTCCAAAATAAATAATAAACTAGCATCCCATATATCTGCGAAAAGGTAGAGTGTTAAGCTGGAAACAATGACCTTGATTTTTCATTCTCAGAGATGCAATTAAAAAAAAAAGGGGGGAAAAAATATCAGTGAAGTCAATAAAATTACTTTTAGGAAACATAAAATAAGAAAGAAGAGAGTCAGAGCTGAGGTGCTTCCTATTTTTTTTTAGTTATTATATTAGGTTTTCTCACTCTTATCCATCCCTAGTTAGCATCCCTAATTTACATGCAGAGCCAGCTCCTTGAAAAAAATCCCTTCATCAGATCCTCAGAGTATACCACCAGTCTCAGCCAGGAAAAGGACTAAAGCATTCAGAGGCACCACAGCATATATAAATGCTAGAAAAGCAAGAGAGAGAAATACAGATAAAGCAAAATAATGACCACATCCCACTTTTCAGGCAATTGTTATTCTATTGGAATACTTTTGCTCTATCTAGAATATAAATGCTAAGACAGTGTTTTACCTGCAAGTATATTCCTGTGATCATCATGGAAATACTAAAAAAAAAACACATTTCCCCAGCTTTTGTTCTTAAACATACATTGTTTTCATAAAGGGAGAAAAAAATAAATCATCCTTTTGCCTCTTTCATGGTGAAATCTCTCTATATATCTATATGCTGTATACATCAGTGTGTAGAGTATGTGTGGATGACTTAGAACAACTGATTTACTACTATTTAGCAAGTTATTGTACTTCAGGAGAGATCTGCTAATTCACCATATTCATATTCAGAGCTTTTACCACTGATAACAAAGTGATATTTCTTTAAATCACCTTCTAGGCTCCAGTTGAGCTTTGCCATTGTCCTCCAAATACTTCCTTAATTAATTAATTACTTCTATTGTATATGTATACTGCAAATTCAAATACATAACGTGGCAAAATGAACCATTTAAAATCATGTTAATGTTAACAAGATGATCCATTTCATTCCCTTATAGAAGCTAATGAACCATTGTGAATTTATTGTGATGGAAAGACAGTGGCTGCTTGCAATTAGACTGATGAGCAGAGTTACTCTCACGAGTGCATATTTTAAAGCAATTATTTTCATAAGTTCTTGTAAAAAATAATTAATAAAAATATGTATCTATGCAAAACTGAACTTTGATTACCTGGCATCTGACAACACATTCTCAAAAGCGTATATCTAATTACTTTCTTAGGGGAGATAAAGAAAATAGCTACTCTTGAGAGACCTTTGAGTCGACCTTTTGTAGCTTAAAATGGGAACTGAACCTAAACTAATTGCAACAGTATCATCTTGCTCTCTAGAGTGTGAATTCCTGATCCTACCAGTTAACCGTCGCTAAGAGATACACTCCAGCTGCACTCATAGCTTCACTTTCCCAATTACCAACATGGTGTGTATGCTCTGCCCTTGTGAATACCAGCCAGTTCTCCTGGTGACAGCCTAGATTTAGAGAAAAGTCTGGTGTGTCCCCATTTATGGACAGAATGAATAGAGCTGTCCAGCTGTGAACTGTCCAGCAGTACCTGTTTATATGGATTCTCCAATGGTATCCACCAAACCCCTTGACATTGCACACACTTCTCTCCATAATGACCCAGGACCATGAAAGCTTAGAGGGAAAATGTATCATTAATAATATAAGATGACACTTGGGAAAGCAGCTCAGCTACCCAGTAGAACAATGCAAATTAAAATTTATATTGTTTAAGGTAGCTTGCTTGCATATCTTCATCCACAAATGCCTTTTGGGCTTTAATATCACTGCAGCCTGCATTACTGGAACATCATGAGAGATACCACTGGAAGCCCATATCAGGTCCCAAAACATTTCCTGGGACCATTCAAAGCCAACATGCAAAACTCAGGTGAATATACTAAACTGAGGATTTACATTGCCATGGTTGTAGTAAAGAAGTAATGTTTAATCCCAAGACACAGTATGAAACTAGTAGGAGGCGGGATGGAAAAAATCAAAAGAAGCACTTATTTATGTGGGTAGGACAATTGTGGAATTTGCTTCTATAGAAGGTTGTAGGGCAGACCATATCAGCAAGTTCAAAATGGATTAGGTTAACCCATGGAAAACAAGCCCATAAACAGACACTGAAAGGAATAGGCACTACTGAACCCATCATCATCATCAACATCCTTAATACAGCTCTGGGTAATGGGTGGAGTGGAATGTATAAAGCGACCAGGCACATGTGTTCTTCATCATCATCACTTAAAAAATATGCCTTTTTTGCAACTGTCTGAGATAGAAAACCAGGCTATTGTGCCTTTTGTCTGACTCAAGAAGACACTTTTTATGTTCTTCTGGTTTTGTAGATAGCAATGAAGTTTTCATCAGCCACAGTAATGTTCTTGTCTGCAAGTAAAGAAAATGCTAATCTACATTCATCAAACAATCCAGGGCTTTGAAAGACACAATATATCAGTGTAGTCAATTGTAGTAGCCCAGCATTGGCCTATATCATTCCTGAGAACAGCCTGTCAATGTCTCAGAGGTTACTGGGATAGCTGGATGATGGGTATCTGAATTCCCCTTCCAGCTTTTGCTTAATGGGGGTTGCTGTGGCATTCTTCCCATAGACAGGATACAAGGTGTCTGCCACTCTATGAAGATGTATTTCCCAAGCCTGAGATGATCTCTTCCATTTGCTAGAAGCTGAGTGTAATTCTTCATATTGGGACAGTTCTTCTGCATAACAGAATGCTTCAAGGTGTACCATTTGTGTACAACGTGAGTCAGCTCCTGGTGCTCTTCAGCCAGATACCACCTTGACTGGTCGTCTCTGGTATCATAATCTCGTTAGTCAGTGAAAATTTCCCTTCTCAAAAACTACTCTATTCTACACCGCTAGCTTAGGCTACCCAACCCGTGCAGAGAGGGAACTGCCATCTGAGATAGTGATAAATCTTCTCGTGCAGTGAAAAATATTGTCATTTCAATATTGCCTCATACACTGTAGTGTTTTCATAGGTATCGCCTGCTGTTCATTTCTATTCTATTCTTGGTCTCTGCCTGAATGTAGACTGTGTTTGCATTCAAACAGTATAAAACTGTATGCCAGATTAATGTGTTGTGGAAACAGAGTGGAAGTAGAAACAAAGAAAATGTGGCTCACATGGAATAGCTCAAAATGAATCCATAATGAGATATTATGATGGATGTTAGAATTATTTAATTTGACTATTTTCAGCTTACTGCCTTGTTTTTTGGTTAAAAAGGCAATGATTTTGCAAAAAGGAAGATGACTATTAGTTTTTCTTTACTAAAGGGTAGAACTGAGTGAAACTTCCCCTTGAGGAAAACAGTTGAGACAGAAAGCAAATATAAGCTTCTGGAGACTTAACGGGGCAGGCATTAATCTGACACAGGCCTGTATCACAGGTTGGCTTGTATCATATTGCAGCCCCATAACCCAGGTTCAGATATGGGGTGAAAGATATTTATTTCTCTACATATCCAGAGGAGATTATGCGGAGTTAGTTCAGTTGCAGAGCCACTGGGTTAGAAAACAAGAGGAAAGAAGGAGAACATCCCTGCAGGACTGTAGCAAACATGGTGCACGTTTATTTTCAAACCTCTCCATGCAACATGTCATCTACAAGATGTTAATTTATGCTATTTGAAAGGTAAGTTTTTCTGTTTGGTACATTTGCATACTAACAAAACAGTTTAAGACATGGGAAGTAGCATGCATATTTCACAAAGAAAGTGGGATGATTGTACTCTGAGGCTCTGGATGTCCTGGAGAAGCCACTGCTAGACAAAGGAGCAGAAAGTAGCTCAGCCTGCTCAACTCCTTACCAGAAAAGAGCTATCCATCTTGAAGAGGAGGGAAGGAGAGTCATATCAGTGAAGAAAAACTGTGACTGTTACGTGGCTTGTCTCTATAGCGGCAAGTCCTGGGGTCCCTGGCATCCCATTCTATCTATACAAGCATCCTTGTTTAGAGTTTACAGCTGAAGGAAATGTAAACAAATGAAAAAATGGGATCAGATTCTGATTTTGCTCATCTTCTCTGCAGCTGCTTCACTATTTTACCATCAATTGACTTAACGTTTGATGATAAAAAGATGTCTAATGCTTATATGCTAAGAAGTCATGCTTCGTTGCCAGCTGCTTATGTTAATATCAGTTAACCTCAGAGCCTCTCTCAGGCATTACACTACTGCTATACGTGTCATGTAGAATTCAAGAGGTCACATAAAATTATCACAGTCAACAAGGCAAGAAGAGTCTAGCTCAGCCCTACAGAATTTTTATTCCCTTCCAGCATACATAGGTCTGAACCTGTTTTGCTTCTTGTACCCTTAGCAGTTCTCTTAATGAAGTTTCTTGTGAGGGCAGCATCAAATATCCTTGTTTGTTTAGAGATCTTTCAGTCCTTCTGTGACCTTCAGATGTACTTTTGATATAGCTTTCTGCAACATCTCAGTAACCATCAGCCTGTGGCCTTTAATAACATTCTATCTAGCAGTACTTTGTTTATAGGTGTGAAGAGAAGGCTATGTCAGCCACTGTTCTAACTCTCAATTACTTTTTTTCCACAATTTTATTTTGAGTAGTGGCTCTGGTGATGACAGCCCGCATTCATAGGTATCTGGACAATTTCTTTGTACTAAATACTTGCATAATTCACTCAGGTATATTTCCTTCCATGCATTGGAAAGCACTGAAACTTTTCCTTCGGGAAAAGCACTGTCTACATAGATTTTTAGCACCCTTGCAACTTTTGCAGATGGCCAAAGGCTGTTTTCAACTTGTTTTCATGCAGACATATCACTCATTTTACATTCACATAGAAAACAGTACTTAAATGCCAATATTATATTCCAGTCTCTGCCCAACTGCTTAAGAACAAGCAGTCCTCAGAAATAAAGCCATCATAAAACCACCTCTTCTGTCTTTTTTTATTATTATTATAATTATTATTGGCTATTTTTGCTTATAGTTTCAAAGTGAAACACTGTTTTAGCTTCTTCTATTTTGTCTTCCACATTACTAAAGTGTTTCAGTCCTGGTTGGAGTCTAAACAATTTTATTCTTTCACTTACTTTATATCTTTATTTCATTCTGCTTTCAGTATCAGACTCTTCCTCAGTCACTCAGAGCCAAGATATTTGGCAAAAGCCTGATTTACTTAGTGTTCGAAGATTAACTAAGCAGCACTGTATAACACAAAACTATCTATCATAATGAACCAACTAGTTCCAAGAGGCTGATGATTAGTTATCTGAACAGTACAACTCTCCACACAGAGGACAGACTAATGCTGCATTACACTTCTGAATTCTCATTTCAGAATCTCAGGGAAAATGCACTTCCTTAATAATCATACAGAGCTTTTTGTCTTTTAAAGTGACTTGTAAGAAATAGCTAGAGAACATCTCCAAAAAGGATACATATATATTATCCCTTTAGTAGACAGATAAATGAAAGCACCGAGCTGTGATGTGCCTCGTCTAGGATCACACTGATCTATTATACAAACAAAGATGGGAGAAGTTCCTTGATCCCCGATATTAAAGTAACATATTAGGCTCAAGCTTTTTTTTTTTTTTTTTTCTTTTTTACTTCTGGGGCTATTTTACTTTTTTACTTTACATTTTACTTTACTTACTACGCTACATTTTCTTTTTATGGATAAGGTAAGTACCTCTCAGGTGCTCATCCCAGCATTCGTCCTGCCCGGGTTTGCCAGTCTGGGGCCTGTGTGACAGACTAGATTGAGAAATGGTTTTAAAAATGACCAATTTCCTTGTTTCTTTGATATTTTCACTGCTCAATTCCAGAAAAATTGTTGCACTCTTGGAAAGATTTGGATTAGGAAAATAGGATCCAGTGGTGGGGAAGTGTGTAAGTTACCATTTAGGCTAGAAGAGATATTTGTCAAATTATGTTATAAGGCTCCATCACAGAAAATACACCATACCTTAAATAACGGAAAACTCTCCAGAGGTATATTAATTACTAGACAAAATTAAAGACAGTAGCAGATTCTAAATTATTTCAGTTATTTGTAACAATGTGGTCCAAAAGTGGAATACAAACGTGCAATGAAAACATTGGTAGTATTACTTGATATTATATCAAGACTAGATCACGAACAGCTTTCAAATATAGCACATTTATTGCATTTTGGCATGATATATGTGTGAGGGAGTTTTGTGTATTGTTCTTTAAAGAAAAAAAACTGGAAAGGACTTCTCATTGCCTATTAAGACTGTACAGAGCAGAAGCCTGTTGAAAACAAACACAACACGTGCTGTAACAAAAATGTGGTTTTTGAGGAGTCTTTTGGTATTTACACCTGATCATTTCTAGGTTAAAGAACCTATTTTCATATAACCCATATTCAAGGTGCCAGGGATCGCAGGAGAGTTGTTATTCCACCTAGAATGCTCTTTGGCAGTAAGGGCCATAGCATTGCCCAAACGTGTATCAGTTATGTAGTATCTCTCACCCAAACAATGACAGATCTACTAGTTGCCAAGGGCTATATGCAAAAACTGAGAAAATAAGACAGCAATATACTCATCCCCTAAGCAGTAGGTTCCCTCTCTAATTTACTATATAACGGAGGCGAATGTGAGCCTTATTCTTCAAGTATACTCAGGCTCTCTCTCCTTTTTCTTGACCTAGAAAAGGTCTGCTCTAAATGAATCACTACTGAAATCTGCTTTTTCCTTAACTTAGACTGGGCAAGATGACACTTGCCACATTAATGGCAAAGAACTTTCCTATCCGCTGCATTAAGAAAAACGGTACATCATTAAAAGTCGACAAAGGCTAGCAGTCCAGCAGGTATACCCTTGCCATTAACTCTAAGAACATGATTTTTCCGAAGATACAAGATTAAGTTGAAAACTAAAAATAAACCCAATTTAAAATAATTTGCCTACTTAGTGCTGGGTAAGAAAAAAAAAATCTGATTTTAAAAATGGCTTTCATTTATTAATTAGCTCATTTTGTATCAAGCAATATTGAAACAGAAATGGTTAAAATTTGCACCAGAATCTCAATAACTACAGAGGTAGGAGATTGCTTCTTCCCTGTAGTCCAATCTGAACCTGACTGGGAACCTCAGCAAACAGTTTCATGCAGTAATGGAGTGCTCTCTCCATGAGTTGGGCCTCATGTTTCACTGACTTTAGTGTCTCCTAGGGAGACATCTCTGAATAGAACCTGCTCCATGGGGGACATGGACCTTGCTCAAATGCGGATTTTGTTCTGTCTGTTAAAGCATGTGCTTCTGTTACAGCTGTTCCCTCAGGTGGGATGTGAGAGTCTTCTTCATCTACTCGGTCTCATAAGTACCATGATATTCTTGAGGGCTTAATAATCCCTGAGACCTCCACATCTTCAACAGCAAATATTGAAGTGCAACTGGGAGCATTCAAGGGGTGCAAAAGTGTGTGGTGGTGAATGCACATATATAATAACATCACGAGTCATGTCTTCATAGGTGAGCATACAGGATTTCCTGTAAAAATACAATTTCATATTAATCTGTTAACTAACTTTTAATATAGAATTGTCAGTCTACCAAAAAAAAAGAAAAGAAAGGAAGGAAGGAAGGAAGGGAGGAAGGAAGGAAGGAAGGGAGGAAGGAAGGAAGGAAGGGAGGAAGGAAGGAAGGAAGGGAGGAAGGAAGGAAGGAAGGGAGGAAGGAAGGAAGGAAGGGAGGAAGGAAGGAAGGAAGGGAGGAAGGAAGGAAGGAAGGGAGGAAGGAAGGAAGGAAGGGAGGAAGGAAGGAAGGAAGGGAGGAAGGAAGGAAGGAAGGGAGGAAGGAAGGAAGGAAGGGAGGAAGGAAGGAAGGAAGGAAAGAAAGAAAGAAAGAAAAAGAGAGAAAGAAAGAAACCAAGAAAGAGAAAAATTATTCTTCAGCAAAAGCTGATCAGTCAATCACAGCTGAGTTAAGTCAAGCAAAAAAGTCCTAAGATGAATGTACAATGAATACTAGTTTCTCTATAGCTGATACCTTAAAAAAATTTATTCCTCTTGGAGTTTAGCCCCAACTTACTGATATTAATTTTCTTGACATTATTTATCATGTCAGTACACAATAGAAAAGAGTTGCAGTTCTTCAAAATTGGATACGAATTCAAAAATACAATTTAGAACTTCACCTCATTTTCCTTCACCAAAAAAAAAAAAGCCAGGAAAACATTGGCTAGTATTCATGACTTTATCTGGCTTTACATTTCCTACTCTCCTTTCTAGAAACACAGACAAGCCAAAGAATACTACTGTTTAAAAGACATGGCAGAGAGTCAACTTCAAAAATTAACTGCCTCCAGTTCCATGAATGCTACATTGATACTAACACTTGGGAATTTTACAGTTTCACTAATGAGAGATTAGAACAGCATCAGAAACAAACATGAAATGCTTTTTGAACTTACTGAAGCAATTTTAATAAATTCATTAAAAGCATACAATATTTTCTACTATACATCTTACACTAAGCATAGTGGCTGGCTTTTTGGAGATTCTTTACAACTACCAACTCTCACTGAATTCAGTGAGTGATCAAAAAATTGGGATGTTCCCTGTCTTTGGACTAAAGGATTATCTTCAAGTCTCTGGATTCTCTTTGATGAAAAGCTCCAGACATGAAGTGATTATAGGGATAGGATCGACAAACACCAGTGAAGAAAGAATTTTTCAGTTGTGAAGTCACCAGAAAAGTGGCAAAAGATGTCATAAAAGCTATGGAAATTTTTATGTAAAGTAAGTAGAAAAGCATGCATATTTTGTTTGGAATGACAGCTTTCATCTCTTGCAAAAAAAATAGTAAAGAAAACTACACATCTCAAAAAAACTCACAACTCCTAAATTGTCCAGAAGGCAATTGGACACAGCACCATGCAAACAAAAGGTGCTGCGTTCGTAAAAGAAATTCTAAAAACCACAGCAGCAGGTGACAGTATGTTCCCATGGAGATTAATTACTTCCCCTGCCTCTAGAAAGTCCATTAAGAAATCTAATCTACGAAATGGGCTCTCCAACACACATTATACTTGTCCACTAATGTTCTGAGTGCATTTAGCAATTGGGCAACATGGGTGATAACATGTGCAATCCTTATGAAGTAGTGAGAGAAGGATTTGAATAATATTTTCACACTGTGGAAGAAACAGCATAGCAACAACAGTGAAATATCAATTCTGAAGTGCAAGACGTGAAGTGGCAAGCAGTACTGCTGAGCAGTCTGGCTAGGAAATGTGCACAGACAAAGTCTGAAAAAAGAGCCATTGAATCAAAATTGTTTCTGCTTTGCTTTAGTCAGCTTTTCCCTCTTTGCTACTTTTCTGTTCCATGATACTGATCTATATTTTTTCCTCTCTCTTGTCTCATCCTCAATTTTTGCCAACATTTCTTTTCTCCTTAATTTGCATCTCTCTCCATTTTTTATATGCTTCACAGCACCATATTCTTCAGCATTTCATGGCATTGATCATGTCTATTGCCAGTGCTTTGCCACCACCCATGTGTGGACAGTTCTGTCCCTTTTTATTCCTCATGCTTTAATGATGAATATTTTCTCTCTTATCTACTTAAATTTATTGGAATTACAGTTTGTGGACTTTTCATCCTCTTACACATCAAAAGAATACAATGGCATCTTTTATCCACAGGGAAAGCTGAAATGTGAAGGGATATATTTCTGGTAAAGCATTTTCCAGCAAGTATGTTCCTTCCTGTTACATCCCCCTATATTCTGGCTCCATCTCACCTCCTGTGTAGCATTTATAAATCTTCTGATTTGGTCCACTTTTCAAACCTTAAGTTTCTCCTGGCATTTAGCTTGGTATTCGTAGCACTTCTCTGGCACCTCTCTAGCACAATTATAAATGAGAAAATGCACTATGGATTTACATTTTGGACAGCCAGGGTTTCACAACACTTCGTGATTTGGCATCTCTTTGAAACTTGCCAATAAGGCTAGCAATTATGATGATTCTGAGTTGTGATGTGTATGTTACTGTTTTCCAGTAAAAGCTGGAAAGATACTTCTTGCGGTCCATAGATATCATATTCTCAATAGGTTTTAGTCAATGCTTTCCTATCATGGACTTGATTTAAAGACAGAAAAATGAAAGCTCTGCATCCTGCTGTCAATAAATCAGTTAGTAAATCCTCTTTCCATGCTGAGGAAATATTTTAAAATATTTTTCCTCATTTTATTTTTTCTCCTTACCCATTTTAATTCATAAAACGCTGTACATTTTTTATTCCTTTTTCTTCCTTTTCTCTTTTCTAGCATCTCTGTTCACATATCAGTGAACATTTTACAATATAAAAGATTAAATTTAAAATGAGGCAAATGGAAGTTAGAGGCAGAACTCACACAGGCTGCAGATATCCAGCACTAGAATTCACAATCCATTACTTCAGATGGTTCAGAAATAATGTAGTTAATCGTACTGCCATGTTTGGTATGGAGGAGATGGCCATCACTTCTTAGATAATTGTATTACTGAAAGGACAGTTAGTACATAGAATAAGTTATAAGAAAGAATATTATAAGAAAGAATATTAATCACAGCATAATATAATCAGGGGAGGTGCTAGAGATGGCCCCTCTACCCTGCCAAGCCTAGAATAAAGCCCCTAAAATATATTTTCAAATACTTTATTGCATATAGTTTTAGAGATCCTGGTAGGCATTGACCTCCTCCTCATTTTTCAGAGGTTATGCTATGTTGCTAGGGAAACTTTTCCCTTTGCCATTGTTGAACAAGGCCAAAGAGCTGCTGCATCTTGAAGGATCAGGAAAAGTCTGTTTGCCACCTGTAGACAAAATTCCAGGAACTACTGAAGCAGGAATGCTAAAAGATGAAACTGCGAATCTGAGACACAACTAGCTAAATAACCTTGGATGGCATTGATTTGAATCTCCTGGCAAAGACACTGGAGGTGACTAACAAACCACTACCTAACAGCCTATGAACAACAGCTTGTTGAGTCAGCAGAAGTAGCCAGTACAAGTTACTGTAGGTCTTGAACACGACACAGCATACATTAATAGGAATACTCCAGTGAAGGAAATGTGTCTGTATTTTTAGGGATCCAATTAATATTAGGCATACTTAATAAGGTAGGAATGCTTCTGAGAATTTAAGAGATGCTGAAGCAGTAAAAACTCAGGAAAGAATGAACTGAATATTAGCACTGAATATTAGCCTGTGAAAGAAGCAGGTCTTAAGAAGGCAACATTCGTACATTTAGACTACGTACATTTAGAGGTGCCTTCCAACCATCTGAATAAGGATACTCTGGCAAGAGGCAATATTAGAGAATTATTTTGTTTAACTCTGGGAGAAAATAGTCCTCCCTCAAGACATTCTCAAGATCTCATAAATGAAGTTTCTGTCAGTGCTTTGCCAGACCTCAAGTTGTTGCAAAAGAAGTGGAGTTTTGGTGGCTAATTAATAGTGTGATTGCATGATCTTATGTTGCTGGGGCTTTTTGGTAACATTCTCTGTCAAAATGGATGTCAAACTGAGCCATATATTCTTGAGTAAACTGTGTAGGAAATTTCCCGTAATACATTAGGGGGTTTTAATGAAATTTATATACTGTCATAATACTGTTCATCCTGACTTATTTTTTTTAAATTCCAATTTTTAGCCCTGAGCTACAGTTCCATGCAAAGCATGAAAATATTTTTCCATGGAATATTTACATGTAAAAAATATTTACTTTACTTACTCTCTAAGGTAAATGTCACTTTATAAATTGGTATATTTGTCATTTGGTGGAGTTGTTTACTCTTTTCAGAAATATTTCTGCAGTATAACAAGAGTATTTACCTTTCAATTTACCCTGTAAATATTTGTAGGCCCCCATCCTTTATGCCCATCGCCTGCTCTCAAGGCATCTCATTGCCAAATGATTTTAACTCTCATTTTTTAAAATCTTTCTGATAAATCCCTTTTTTTTTTTCTTGTCTGAATTCTCTACTACTCATTTGCACCAATTCTCTGTGAACACAGCACCAAGAAACGGGGGCAGGCTTCTGCAGGGTTGTGGCAGAGCAACCCAGAGGAGGACTCGCTGCCCTGACCACTTATCTCTGTATTTACAAAACAGAAACTCCCAAGTCAGTGTTATTTTGTAGGCACATGGCATTACTGACTCAAGCAGAATTTGGTATCCAATACCCTTCAAGCCTCTTTCTGCTCTCTGACCTTGTATATTATTTATCCAGCTNAACACAGCACCAAGAAATGGGGGCAGGCTTCTGCAGGGTTGTGGCAGAGCAACCCAGAGGAGGACTCGCTGCCCTGTTCTAGGACCACTCATCTCTGTATTTACAAAACAGAAACTCCCAAGTCAGTGTTATTTTGTAGGCACATGGCATTACTGACTCAAGTAGAATTTGGTATCCAATACCCTTCAAGCCTCTTTCTGCTCTCTGACCTTGTATATTATTTATCCAGCTGCATAGCTGTTGAAGACTAGTTTTTGCCTTTGGACGAGTTTTCCTCAATTTTTCATTTTTGGAAAATTCTGTTTTGTTATTTTTATTTATATAGAAGTTCTTCTGCTTATTAAGAATACTTAACTTTTTTAAAATGCCACTTACATATATTTTTAAAAATAATATTCTCTGACCTCTTTTAGAGATCTTCTACCTTCACTTCCTAAAAAAATCCAATGAGAATAATTCAACAACAGCAACAACAACCTATATGTATAATACATCAGCAACTATACTTAGCTTATTTCTAAACTGCAGTAATGAACACCATTATAAGCCTGCCAAGTTAGAGTCCTAAATCCCTTGGTAAGATCCAAAATTGCTGTTCAACAGTTTCAGAGTACACTGAGGACTTATAAACTGAAGGTTTCCTTTTGCTCTTCACTAAAATCAGGGTCTTTCAGTGATTTTTTCTATTTCTTCCTCCAATCTTTAAGGAAAAACTGTCTCCTTTTCTGTGCATTGTTCACCTAACTCATATAAAGATGTTTTCATTAAACAACATTTGTAAGTCAAGATCAGTCCTAATTTAAACAGGAAAAAAAAAAAGAAAAAACACATATCAAACCACACTTTTTAATGGGACTTAACAGTCAATTTGTTATGGTATTACCAAATCAGAAATTATTTGCTGTTCAAAGGGGTGCAGACTAGCGACTGCAGAGGCATTTTCTCATGCAAGACAATGTCAGGAAACATCGCTATGCACTGTTCATCAGAAGGATATTCAGCCCACAAATAGATTGAAGGCACTGTATACTCCCATTACTGTAATCTGAGGACTTTGGAAATTTGGTAGACTTCTCCTGTCTGCTTATCATTATGGAACTGAAATGGAGAGCACAAGATTACTGGCTGCACACAGAATAGAAACTGGAGTTGACTTTTGGCATGAAACTTACAAGGGTGGATATGGCGCTGATGGGGAATAGTGAGAGTCAAATGCCTGCTGATCAAGCCACAACAATGAGCACCCCAGATGTGTCACCTACACTGGAAAACAACCTGCAGAAAACACTGACTTGCTTCCCTTCTATCCAAAAGTCTTTTTCTGGTGATATTTAACTGCATGTGTCTGTATGCGTACGCCACATTAAGGGATGGCTGTGACTGTGCTGTTGCATCATGTAGATGTATGTGAAGAAGCGTGTAGCTAGCTGTAGAGCACCCAAGGAATATGGGAGGGAGAGCTTCTGAAGGGGAGAAGAAAGAGTAGGACAAGGCTGCCTTTGGATGCCTTTGGATGTCTGTGTAGGATTGCAGTCTATAGCCTTCCGTGCGAGCAGTCCCTAACATTCTGCTACTTGAGATAAATTGTTGTCCTAATTGAAAATGCAGAGACACAAGCATCATCTGTGCAGTAAAGAGAAGGAAATATTTATAAATAACCTATGGAAAAATTATTCTTTTATCCGACCAGCTAACACGTGCAGATTCCCTGATATGTTTAATTTCTGTAAATGACATAAAACCCTGAAGCAGAGATTCTTCCCTGATATCTTGCCTGTGGCCCGTAGGAGGCTAAACACTGAAGAATTGAGAATACTGCTGTCCTTTTCTAATCTGAAGAGTGCTGAGCATGGAATATGAAAGCAGAGGGGATGGAGGAAGGAAAGAGATGCTGCATCAAGGTGTATTAACTGCCTAATAAGATTCAGTAGACTTAAAAAAATTTTTTTTGAAGGAATGATCCATATCTGTTTATCAGGAGCAAAGCCTGTCTCACTAATAGCTTGTATTGTGAGCTTTTAAACCAGCTAGAGGCCATAACAGGTAAAGACTTTAAAGAATATACATTTGGAAAGTGTCGAGTTGTTGAAGAAAAAAGCACTTTTACTGTGCTGCTGAATAATAGGAATTTTTGATATTTAAATAACAAAAGACACTTCTTTGATTTCGGATATGTGATTCTGACCTAAAACATCTGGAAATGCTTCAAACATTTGATGGTGTCACATTTTGATCACTCTAA
Organism: Crypturellus undulatus; assembly: GCA_013389825.1. Lineage (NCBI taxonomy): Eukaryota > Metazoa > Chordata > Aves > Tinamiformes > Tinamidae > Crypturellus > Crypturellus undulatus. Next base: position 507,574 of record VWPW01013353.1, read on the forward strand.
TAGTATTCCAATGCTGAAAAAAAAATCTTATAAACTAGAACAAATCACTTACACAGCAGTGTTTCGCTGTGTAAACTTTTCTATTTTAAAATAAGTTCCTATATAGCTTCAACAGTGTAAAAATACTTCAAATATCTAATACATTTCTGGCTCAACCATATTTCCTAGAAGGATTAATCAGGAATACACCAGTTTTTTAAATGTGGTATTTTTCAGTCTTTTTCTTTTTTTTAAAGGACAATTCTGGAAGTTTCTTCATAACTGCTTTACATACCTAAAGGTTAGAAAGTCAAAAAGAGTATTTACAGAGCACAAGATGTTGCTTAGAGCTATCTTTAAATAATATGCAGCAATTAGCACTCTACAGAACAATTTAACACAGTCATTATAGCTATTCATCTTGTGGATGTGCAATAGTATTATTTTGGTTGGTCCTAACAGGTCCAGTGTCTGACCAGATATTTTCTGCAAGACAGATTAAAGAACAAGTTTCCTAACGCCAACGTGATTTCAGATATTCCTGCTGCTATCTCCTCAGTCCTGTCATCAGTTTTATATCTGCAAACAATTCACTATCTTTGTCCTCAAAATAAATCACATTTGACATAATTTGTAGTGACATCAAAGACACTGTATTTACTTGACACCAAGGTATTGGTCTTAGCTCACAAATGTTTTTGTAGGCTGTACTGTCTCATAGTCCATGTGTTCAGGTCACCAAAGACATTATGTTGGCTTCCTCTCAGTGAACACAATTTTAAAATTCTTAAAATTCCTAATTCTTAAAATTCTTTAAAAATTGTTAAAAATCTCTTGGGCTTTTGATCTGAGGCTGTCACTATAAGTGAAGAGGGAAGGGTGGGTGTTTTGAGGATGTTCTCCCTCAAGGGCAGTAGTCTTCATATTTTTTCCTCATTAAAACCATGTGTTTCTGGAAGGTAACACCTGACAGCTTTCTGCTACCAGTGGTTTCCTCTCCCTTGACTGTTGTGGCCTGCACATGTGGCAGGTGAGCCTAGTCACCTCAGAGACCATCCGTCTTTCCTCTTTGCTTATTTGTGACAAAGAGCACCAGTCATCCTGCAGTTGCTGAATGGAGCAAGTCAACTAGCTCCACCATTAAGAGCCTAAATCTATTCTTTGAGCATGCATAGAAACCCATTTTCATGTTGGCCTTGCCCAGAAGGGTTGAGCTGTTTCTGGTAACAGCTCTCTAGAACAGAGAGCAGAGTGCGTCTTATAGCCAGACCCATGGTGAGAATCTTCCAAAGGTTTTACTAAATGAAATCACAAAAATCTGAAGAGTTTCTTCTGTTTCCACCATACTTATTGAGATTTACCAGCAAGTGTTTAAACCGTATCCTCAAGATCATATGCCCACTATAAATTATCACTTTTTGGTTGGGGACATCTATTGGTCACATTTATAGCTGACAAAAGACTCTGGCTGAGGCAATGCATTTGACCGGGAAGGGAGGTGGGTGTGTGGTAACTCATAGCACTATTATAGGGTTGGCAACAGCCTGGCCAAGATCCTAATTCATGCCTTCAGCCTGTCTGAGGACACTAAAGTATGAACACATCAGAGAAATTAAATCAAAAAATGATATTTTCTCTAGTTCTTCATTCAGCAATGATTTCCTCCTCACTAGTAGTAGAGAAACAAGAATTAGAGGGCATTTTTAGTGTGGGATCAAGTGATTAAAAAATTGAAGGAGATAGCAGGAAAAATGGCATAGTGATTGACCTGCTGGCAGATCCCTCGTTTACAAGCCAGCTTTACCTCAAAATAATATTCAACTCTCAGTTATGGCAAACACAGTTGTGGCAACTGAGGAGAGTGGAATCCCTCCTCAGAGAACTTAAAAGTCTAAACATATTGATTCAAAGAGAGCATCATCATGCAAACAGTTTGTCATCAAATGAGAGACGGCATTACTTACTAATTTCACTCAAGGCTGATAGTGATTCTACCTGGCTATTCTACAAGACTTCCATCTTAAATATCTATTCTATTAGTAAATATCTGAGTAATATTAAACTGCATGAATATAAATATCCCAAAGTGCTATTAAGTTATTTTAGATGTTCCTCTCTCAGAAGTTCTCTGGACTACATATATATATATATTTATTTTCTCTTTAGAATCCTTACAAAACTGCATCACCTGATTTGATTTTGAGTCATTTGCACTGGAAATCTACCAACTTTTCTTGTTGGAGCTGAGCTTATCACACAAATATAAATAGCACACTCTAAACAGGCTGCCCAATTTTAGCAAAATGCATTTGCATGGATTGCTTTCCCAGAGTAGAAATTCCTCTTTTTTTCAATTGTGTGCAATTTATGAGCATATAGAAAATATGAGCCATGTTCTCTTCTCTTGTACAGCATAACCTTCACTGAAATCAAATTACGCTGATGTGAAACCATTGTAAATGAGATCAGAAACAGATTCTACCTCACCCAAGACAAAACTGTTCTGTGGCTAAATAATTTCATTTTGTGATTAATTTAATATTAGTGATGGGATCCAAATATGTTCTGTAAACTACTTTATGAATAGAAATTCATTCTCACAGGCCAGTGAAATACAAGCGAAAGTTATTCTATTATCAAAAGTGCCACAGTTTTTGTGATTATTTTTATTACACAAACTTTCTACTCTTGTTGAGACTTGAAAATTTCCTTTGGGATATCCATTCCGTGAAGGTTTTTGATTTGTTTTTTTGGCTCTGCAAACCCATCTAACCCAGCAGATGATTATTGCAGAAAACATTCACTGTTATTGCTGTCTCCTCCAAGCAAATGCAAAACCAGTCCATATGCAAAGCCTAAACAATTACTTTTAAAAGTAGTCAGCTAAAATAGGAGTTTATAACATCACATTGTGCACTGAAAATCTTCTTGGATTCAGAAGGACATGATGTACCCTGTGTTTGAAGAATATTAATAGCAGCTAGAATAAATATTGATTATGCCCTTTGTAAAATGACTGATAAACATTTCAATATTCTTTGAATGTGAGCTGTTTGTTCCTGATAGATTGCTGTAGTTTTCTCAAGAAAAAAACAAGGGCCAAAAAGTTGAAAAAGACCTAACTTGATGGGGGAAAAATACTCAACAAATGATCTCGTTAATGGTAAATTGTGGAACTTTTACATAATTTTAAATAGTATCTTATTTTTATCCCTTCCACGACTGAAAGTGCAAGTTTAAGATCTACAGGAATTACTGTATCATATATGTTAATATCAGACTCAGATCTGGTTTTGAACTGAGAAAAATAATAATAAAAACGTAACCTTTGCTGCTGTAGTTTAGAGTGTTGACAGAAGTAAACAATGGCTTGCCTTTTGTCCTGTGCTGGTATAATTAGAATGACAATGTCCTATTTTCTTTAGAAACTCATAATTCACACAGGTTTTGCCCCCTGACAAGAACAAAATGCTGGAATGCTTTTTTCAGACAGAGATCCAATTCTTCCAGTAATATTAAAAAATGTGATCTCTCTCCTAATATTCTACTTTTATATTAAAAAAAAAAGATTAATCTAATCTTCACTTTTGCTTAAGTAATCTATGTGAGTGATACTTCTTCCCCAAGTCAATAAACCGAAAGGCTCCTCAGGTCAACCTCACCACTAAGAGTTAAACAACTGGAGACAAATTTCCAGAATATCCTTTAGCAAACTGAGGATTAAGGCTAAAAATCTCTCTAGTTTGAGAGAGAGAAATATTTCTTTCTCTCAAATTGTCAGTCCTTGGATGCCCTCCTTCTGTTTTGATTTTATTTTGAGATAAGTGAATTACCCTCTTTGCTGGTTTCCTTTAACTGATCACCATTTTGCTCTTTAGGAAACAATGTTCAAATCTCAGCATTGTCTCAGGCTCATCGAGTTTAGGCAGATCATTCACAATTTCCAGCTCTGAGCATTTAGATTTTATTTCAGGATGACAAGTTTCCTGAGGGGGCACACAGGGTTAGAAAGAGACCCCAGTGTAGGATGACCCTTTATACTAAAGAACTATCCAGGTTTCTCCAGTCCTTTGCAGTCCTATCGTGTAAACACTGGATGTAACCTTTCAAAAAGTGCTTAATTTAATGTACATAGTTATTTATTTGTGTTCTTAGCACAGGAGTGGCAGACAGGTATGAAGACACATAATGCCATTTTCCTACCTGCATAAGTTGGGTCAAACCTACCACCCAGAAATTCAAATTTTATTAATAGGAATATAGGAAGATATGCATTTCATGCATTCCTGTGTACTAAAGAATCATGCAAAAGGAAAAATTGTGGTCTCTTTAGTGTTGTTATTCCTAGCTGATATTCTACTAAACTCACTGCAAAGGGGCTGAATCTTCCATAGTTTCTTCAGTTGATGCTGCTCCTGCCACCAAGCATGATTTCTTTGTCAGTATCCCAGAGGAAGTAGTGAGAATTATATCAGTCTCTGAGAACAGAGATGATTTCTTATTTTGTCATTCATAAACTAATAGCAAGGAGAACAGATTAATTGAGTTCTAGATAAACAAAACAAAGTTAAATTATTGTTTGATTTTATTTTTACTCTGCAATATACATCCTGATTATCTGCAGAGATCTCCCACTTTGATTTTACACTCAAAGCATAGATAATGTTGTGAAGCATGGGTAAATGAGAAGAGTCTTCCATATAGTCAGAAGGTCATTCAGTAGATATTTTATATAAGAGAAAGGAAGCTCTACCTCACTTTACCACAATGTCCTGTTCCCTTAGCACAAATAAATAGTAGGCTTGGTGCTATCCAGGGACAAACTGCCAACTACTTTTTCAGTTAACCAGAACCAAACCTGTCAAGGATAATATCATTTTTGCTGCACCCTCTCTCATGAGAGTAGAACTGAGGGGAGAAGAGGGCAACTGGCTCAAGAAGAACAAGACTAATAGCCCTGTGCATTGTAGGAGGTCAGTGGGAAAGCAGACACTAGGAGAGATGTTTGAGAAGAAAAAAAAGCATATTAAAGAAGTTGCTTCAAGATCCATCATGAATGGTTTTGAAGACATTTTGAGCAGATTTAGATAGAAGTGGTTTACAGACACTGTCTCACAGTTGCAAGTCGCCCTATTTCCTCTGCATTTTCTTGAAACAGATGTCTTGAACTAGAATACCTGGACCTGTAATGGTCCTGTAGAAACAATGTAGTGTCCTTCCACCTGGTCTGCTTGTCTGTAACAAATATGTTCATCTAATTGGGTGCCTGGACAAATGAACCAATGTAAGAGGAAACAATTAATGAGAAAGGGAGCTCCTCTCAAAGAGGGACAGATTTGGGGGATTTTACTGTATTCAGTAGTTAAAGAACAGCCTGAGTTTAATATATAAAACAGCACTTTTTTTCTGTCACTGACATTTAAATATGAGAATCTGAATTCTATGTAATATCAAGTGAAATAGCAAGTTCAAAACTATTTTTAAGAGGCAGAATAGCCAATTAACCTTGAATAATGTGGACTGACCAAACAGAGAAAATCCATGAATTTTCCCAATGGAGCTAGGCAATGGCCACCTGGGTTACTTTACTGTCTCTAGTGATACCTAATGATCAATGTTTCAAAGGAATCTTAAATGCTCATGAGACTACTAATTACTCAGTCCTGGAGTGTGAGAACATCGCTGACACAGCTTCTCGTTCGTTTATGCTTGGTAGGAGAAGGACTGGTAGCACCTTCTATGTGTTTCTTGGTTAGTATAATTGCACTTTTTATTCATTCCGAAGACTTATTTTATAAAATAGCAGTACTAGTAATAGTTATTTACCCTGATCTTGACTTTTTTTTTTCTTAAAAAAAAAAAATAGGAAATAAGAAGATGTTCTGCTGTTGTGGGAAATTGGAATTACAAGTAAAGATTGTTTCAGAAACAGCTCAGGTTCAAGTCAGTCCAGAAATTCTTCTGCTCTCTGTTGACTGCAATCCATTTAACATTAAAAAAGAAGAAAAAAAGAAAGGAAAATCTGCTTTTAACTGTTATTAGATATCTCATATTGAAACATGAAAAAAAGGAAAAAAATGAAAAGATTATTTTTATGCTCTGGAACAAAATTAAATTTCATAATACTCAAAAGATTCTTGGTGTCTTCATCTTTTAGTTTGCTTATTAATTGGCTTTCATATCTGTAATCTAGTAATTTGGCTCCTTTGATGCCTGGCACCAACCAGCATAGGCACACAGTTTTCTCACGGAAGGTAGTGAGGGAAGGTCTTCTGATTGTAGAAACTATTGTTTTTCTTAGTCCATTCATGCAGCAGGACATGAGGATTTGAATGACATACTGAGTTTGCTTGAGTACTTTGGAGAGGAGATTATTTCTTTATATGTTTTGCCAAGTCCATACGCTACTTTTACATTGATGTGTTCTATTTCTACATGGGAAAGGTTGCCAAAAGTACACCCACAGATTCTTCTGTCCAATATTTATGTTAATAAAATATTGAAAGGTGTTCACTGGTGGCCTGAGGCTGACATTCACCATTGTACATACCACAATTCTGATATTTTATTTATCATATTATTTTCATGGGACCAGGAGAGGAGAGGAAATGAGGAATAAATTAAAAATCTCTAGAAAAAAAAAAACATCAAAGAACACTCCTCATACTGAAGGAACAGTTAGTCAAAGAAATTCCTAAGATTAGGGAACTATATTATCTCCTGGGAGAAGTATGAAAGAGAGCCAATGGGCTTTTTTATTTAGATTTTTCAATGAAAAATATATCTTATATTTAGAAGCTAGAATCTGTAGCTTCAAAAATGATTTTTCTTTAAATCTCAAAACAACCAGCTTGTAGCTTTTCTGATGGTGAAGGAAAAGCAGAGTGGTATGTCAGGTATAAGTCAGGTTTTTTTTCATGTCATTGAGGGATATTTCTTCTTTGGAACATGCAGTACATAAAAAGAGAATTCACTTTTCCACTGACTAACAATTTTAAAGTATTTTATTCAAAGATTCTGAGGGAAAAAAAGCATCATGATAGGCATGGAAATTTTTCACTTCAAAATCAGGTATGGAAAAGTTGCAAACAAGGAATGAGGCAGGTTTAATGTGACAGCTGGAATTCAATCATAACTCTACAGTGGTCACTGAGTGTGCCCATGAGGATACTGTGCAATATTAGAATATATCATCTACATTATATTTGTTGCAATAAAGAAAGTACATTTTATGATGTGGGAATATTGATTTCTTTGTATTGTGTTGTTTTGCTTTGTAAATATCTATAATTTTCAGTCATTCAAAAGCACTGAAAGATTCAGCACAGCTAAGGAGAATGAAAAAACCTCACCTGAAACAAATAGAGTAATTAAGAAAGGCCATTCTAGAAATGTCTCAGAACTTGATAGAGAACTCTACTCTCATCTGTCAACTAACTAGTAAATCTTTTTCTTTTCATATACTTCTTCCCTAAAAAGTACTAGCAAATCTCAGTATTTTCCATACTGGCCACCAACTTAAAAGGGAATAAAACAGTAGACAAAGACCAAGGCAGATATAAGAAACCTGGGGATATAAAAGACAGTGTTTTCACTAGGGTCTGTTCGCAGATGGACACATATGGCTTTCTTTCATTACTAAATTCTATTTGAAATTATAAATCAAAAGGTAGCTTAAAAAGGGTCTAGAGAATGTGAAAACCTTTTACAGTGCTATCCAAAGGGGATGTTGGGGAAAAAAAGAATAAAAAATAAATAAAAAGAAATGTTTCTGATATCATTTGAGCCTCCATAGACAGAACAAAACTAATCTTTCCCATCAGCTGACCAGTAATGCTATATGATATTACACAATATAGAATAGATATACATGTTCATGTATAAATATGCATATGCCTAACCATGGAGGACCTTCATGTAATGATAAGTAGAACAAACTGAACTGTTTGTTCCGTATGAATTCAGCCACACTGCATTCATTGACAAACACAGAACAGCTGATGCTATAACAGACATCATTAGAAGGAAGGACAGCCCTGGAAGCTGAGGAAAGCTTCCATATGAGGAAAATGTCTTCCAGAAAGAAAAAGTATTGCCTATACATCATATTGCCATGTCAGAATCCTAGAACTCAAGGTATGAAGTAAAGTAACAATGACATGCAAAAAACACAAGCAAAGTACGGTTTCTGGCATTCTCCAAAGGCAAGAATTCATCTTTCATATGTTAAGCACATACTGATTCTCAAAAAAAAAAAAAGCTTTATTTACGGTCATGAAATTCCTGTGGATGTATCAAGCGGTGCTTTCAACTTCTGTGTCATGGAAAACAAATAATACATTAATTTCTCCCTTTCAGACTGCTGAGCAAAAATATTAGACATGTGGTTCTGTACATGCTCATTTAGATGTAGCTTGACTGTTGTACACATCCTGTTTGTATTTTTCTAAACCAACAAGATCTCTAATTCTGTTGAAGTAGCTGATATTTGAGTGTGGATAATAGATAAGCTTTAGTCAACGAGAGTGCTGGCGTAAACCCTTTTACAGAGGGGCAGTGAAGAAGGAAATGCCTCAAACCTGAACTAGCTGTCCAGCTCCTCATGATCACGATCGCTATTTTTTGGACAGTGGTGATGAGAGACAGAAAAAAAAAAGGGTCAGGAAGAAAATGGTTTCCAGCTTTCTCTCTCTGCCTGCCCATGCAGTCGACCCATAAACTCACTCCAGACACAAATTTTGAGAACTTCATTGTTTAGTGCTTCCAGCTGAGATCCTATGGGTCTCTTAATTAATGCTGGCTAAGTCTTAATAACTAACTGAGATTTGATAATTTCAAAGTATAAGAATGTGCACTCTCATCAGTATTACTGAAAACCGAGCTTCTATTTTTTATACAAATGAGTGATTTTCTTTCCAAACTGCACACTATAATTTATGATTAAGTTAATCTTAAATTAAAATTTAAATTATTCATGCTATTGTTAAAGAAATGTCCAATAAAAGCATCCTGCAAATAGGATTAATGAGGAAATTTGAACTTTTCATGAAGCTCAGGGAATAGAATTACCTTAGAATTAGACTTTCATGGATTAGCAGAAGACAGAGAACCAAGGGGTTCTGCCATCCTCCCTATAGAGAGTGAAAGGAGAAATGAGTGTGTGTGTGCTGGGGGCTGGGTGGTTAAGAGAGTTTCTCCTGTCCCCCTCTTCACTTGAGAGAGGTCAGATTCAGAAATACCTGCCCTGCCCTGGACTTTATTTGATAACAGAATTCTATTTTATGTGAAATAGATTACATAAAGATGTCACAGTCCTCCTCATTGTATGTGGCACATAAGAATAAAGCAAGAAAAAAGCTAAAGATCTTTGCGATTATCTTAGCTGAAATTAGTTCAAGTTGCAATTCTATTTTTACTCAAGCCACACACATATCTATATAAATTAAATATATATCGGAAAGGAAGTATCTACCAGAGTTAAAATGAAAAACAAGGAGCTGATTTGACTCATAGGAGAATGCTATTTAAATAAAATAAATAAAAAAAGCTGTGTATTCAAGGCAAGGGCAGGGAGGGAATCAACAAAAAACTTATCTTTAAACTGGATCAAGGAAAACTGACCTTGCCCAATATGCCCAAGATGACTTATGCACTTTACTGAAACTGGTAAATTGCATACCCCATTTATCACATTTACAAATATTCAAGCTTTTTTTCTTTTTAGCTGCATCTCATTTCTTTTAGATTCTGCTTCAGGCTGATTCTAATTCAAGAACTGCAGAAGTAACAACAGTAATAAAAGTATCTGTGGTTACATGTTATTTCACAGTCACAGAAAAATCTTATTTCCAAAAATCACATGCATTCAGTCAAGATACAGAAACAAGTAAACTATTGCGTATGTTTCTAATCAAATGTAACTGACATCAATCAAGTTGATTGTCAAATAATTAAAATGAAATACTTAACTTTCAGAATTGTTTATAGAAAAAATACAATAAAGGATTCATGACCAATAAATAAATAAATAAATAAAAGGAAAGGTTTGGACAATATAGAGGGACGAAAAATAAATTTAATTAAAGAAATTCAAGTTTACTCAGTTCTTTTTGTTTAAGAACAGGCTATTCTAAAAGGTAGAGAAAGAGGCACCTACTCTGCATGTCCATGGTTTGTTTAAAGGGCAGAGTACTTACAATAAATGGAAATTGCAAAATAATTTCGACTAATTAAAGTCTGCTTTCCTCAAGCATGTGTGAAATAATGAAAATCAATCAAAGCTCAAGACAGCAATATTTCTTTAGCAATATAATTTTCTTCTATTTACTTATATAACTTAGGACTAAGAAGAGAGTTTGGTTTTTATTCCCCATTCATTTCAATTTCCCTAGCGCTAGCTCCCAGCATGTTAAAAGTTTTTAGATTACATAGACATCTTCTCACTGGACTAGCACCATACATTCCACATAGATGTTAAACCGGGGTCAGATGGAGACAACCTCTTCCCACTACTGAACCTGATCCAGATCAGGCCATAAATCTGGACATCCACTAGGATGGATGCAAGGTTTCAACACTCCTACAAAATCCTTAGCCTCTCAAGCACCAAAGCAATAGTAGCAAATAAAGTCACTAAGAAGGAATAAGAAAAAAGAAAGATAAACATGTAGGAAAATGATATTTACACTCAGCTCTCAATTATATCTTCACAGGCTACATCCATTCTGAAAAGTAAAGTGCAGGTAGTTCGCTTACTTGAGCACTGACCTCCTGGTCACCCACACCGGGCAATTGTTTGTCCATTTGGTGGCTCCAAATCATTCTCCTCTAAACAAACAAGCAAGCAAGCAAGCAAGCAAGCAAGCAAACAAACAAACAAACAAAGAGTTTTTGTGAATGGTCTCCTGTAGGCATATCTATAAAGTCAATGGCACAGGCTAGAGTGTGCTACATTTTGCTCACTTCATTTATCATGATCCTCCAAAGCTATTCCAAGCAGGTCTTGAACTCCAAACCACATTCTTTCTTTGTTGTTTAAAATATTAATAGTAATAGTAATAATAATAAATAGATCTTGGGATCTGAGAATCAACTCCCTTATTCAAATAAGCCTAAGAAATTTGTTAGTTAATATATCAAAAAGAAAATTGGTGGCAGATGATGGAATGGTGCAGTTTCATAAGGAGAACTACGGGAAGATAAGGATCCCTTCGGGGGATCCCCTCATAGTCCTCACTCAGCTGTGGTTTTCTATGCTGGACTTTCAGGTCTTCATGATCCCCCGTTATGTATTTAATGTGGATTGTTTCTAAATGATCTCATGATGGCTTCACACAGTTCTGCTACATTCATGTCTGCTGTAGATTTAACAACCCTGTATCAGTACACTACTGAAAAGTCAGGGATATCATGTCTCAAGAGGATCATAGCAAACCTCTTCCTACCAGCACAGCTCCTAAAAAGGAATATGATTGTTTTGGCTGGAGAGAAACAGCTTCCTGCAGAAGTGGGTAGCCTTCTATATGCGACTGTATCCAGGAACTATGGGTCTCTTAAGCACCAAACCTTCTCTTCATCAGAGTGGAAGAGGCAATGATGGCAGTCAAGGTCTTCTGGGCTGAAACCATTAGCCTGAAAAGAATTGTCATGTCCCTACCAGCATCTTCCCCCTCCCCACATTCAATGGGATGTCCCTGGTGAGTTGTAGCTTATCTGGAAGATTATCCCAGAGAATGAATGAACCAGAAACTCACTAAAGATTTTTGTCAGAAACACAAGCACCCAAGGCAACAGTAGCATAAGCTCTGGGAGGAGCAGAAGCCTTCCAAGTGACAAGCAAAACCCTACTGCATGTATGGGGCAGGAGACTTTCTTTCTCACACAGTTCATATCCAAGCTTTTCTCACATTCCTCAGGCTTTTCTCTGAGACATCCTTAACACTTTCAAGCCTTGGACAAGGAAGAAGTCTGATAAGGGCTTTGACTCTGGTTCTTTGATTACTACTAAGTGGAGATTTCCGAAAGTTCTTATCTTCTGTATGTTTGGTCATCACACAGCTTTTATGAAACCTCCATTCAACATTGGTTGAATGGTGGATAAGGGTCCCCTTTAGACCGCCACCATCTGAAGAAGACCACAAAAAGACTGAAAATTAAGTGTGTCATATACAGTCATTCCCTCCACTACACCAACCATTCCAGGAGCAGAACTGCAGATACGCATCTACTACATTGCTACATGATTTGGATATAGTATAGTATGGGTTTTGTTACAGGTGACATATATAGGTACATACCCACTAACCTAGAGAGCTCCCAAAAAATCTCTTTTTCTTTTTTCTGACTTATATTCAAGTAAACTGTTCACCACATTAGTAAAAGATATGCACTTAACACTCCTGGCAATAGACTATTCTCCTACCCTAAGCATCCATAGGAACCAATATGGCCTTTGGTTAGAGTCCTTGCAGGACATATATTGTAAACTCTTCCGGGTCCTGGGAGTAAGGAATTACATAAAAAGAATAGAGAAGGGCAGGACAATGATTATTCAGTCATCTTAGTACAAGCAGATAGCGTTATGTGAGAAAAATTATGGTCACAGGGGGAGCATTTCAATCTTTTAAGGCATGTGAGGTGATTAGGTAGTGCACTGGACAGGGATGAAGAAACTGAATGGTGTGAACTGCTAATGGAAATATTGCAGTCAAGGGTACAAATATTTTAACTGTTTGAATACTCACAGATTGTTTAGGGAAAGAGAGTAAAGCATTTTAAAAAGATGACAATAATAACCTTTGCTACTGCAGATATATAAGTGTATATATATATATAGTACTACATATAAGTGTGTGCATATATATATATATATATGTATAAAATATATATTCCAATGCAATGGGGTCTGGATCTCATTTGCAGCTTTCATAGACCATGGAGGAATAGGATTAAAGGCTGGCCAGGGATGAAAATAACAACCTGATTACCTGACCTGATGGATTAAAGGATTTTCTGAGGGCAACCATCAGATGTTAACAAGGATCACCTGGTGAAGGTAAAGACATGAGGCGATGGAAGGATCACCTGGCTGATTCTCTGGATGGAGCAGAGGCTGTGGAGCTGCTAGGTTGTTGGTTGCTCTGCCTTTTTCCCTCACAGTAGACTACTGTGGAGTGAGTATTGAATAATAACAGGAAGCATATAAATGCCAAAATAGAGAACCAAAAAACTTGATCTGCCTCAAGGGTCTGTGTTTTGAAGGTGTCAGAGACATTAAAAACAAAAGAAAGTAGAAAGAGCAATATGCCAGATGCACACAGCTGCATCAGTTCAAACTCAGTCTCCAGCCCCCAAAGCTGTCAAACGCGAGTTAGAGGAGGAAAGAAAGATTATTTATTTATTTAGCCATCTCTCTATGTATACGAAGTTAGAGAAAAAAGGGCTCTAGGGGAAACTTTTCATGACAGAAGAATATTTTATTTTTTCCTTGCCATACATCAACTTCATCCTTTTCCTCACGTTTTCTGTGTTTTTCAACCTGGGTACAGGTCAGAAGAAAACCATACATTCTTGCACTTTTGGTGATGTTTACAAAACATTGGAAAGTGTGGCACTGTGCTCTGCATGGGTTTTTAATTCTAAATTTCTTCAACACACTCGCAAGTCCTCAGAATCCTATTAAAAATACTTCTCTTTCCTAAATGGTGCAAGTGAAGTACAAAATGACCTGTAGGTGCGGAATGAAGCATTCTATATGGAGAAAAGAGGAATAAGAAAAGCAGAGCAAGGAAGCTCTCCATCCTTCCAACCCACGCTCAGGAAGGCAGGAGCAAGAGGAACGCTCTCTTCAGTGTGAGGACTGAGACTTGCACCTCTTTCTCAGAAGAGAGGTGGCAGACGACACCTCATACAGTCAGATGTGGTCCCTACCAGTGTCCCCAGCCCTTCTCCTTGAGTGTGGATATTCAAAATCTTCATGATACAGAGAGCGGAAATAGTTCAGCATCACAAAACTTAGTATCGCAAAATCTGCAATACTATTAAGTCTTTGGGTGGGGGACAGCAGTACTTGGGGACTGGAGCATTGGTTGGAGGCTGTTTCACTAGGCAACTGAGGGATATCCCGCAGAGGAAGCTATAGCACATGTAAGACGTGGGGCCCCTACTACTTTTTTTGCCTTTCCCTCGATGCACTGGACCTTCTGCTCTGGACAACTGCTTCACAAACATCTACATGCAAAGCACATAGCTCAGCTCTGCAAAGCACCTCAGGCCAAGAAGCACAACCTGCTTTTGGCCCTTTGCCTTCCTCACTGCTGAGGTGGGGAGGCCATGCAGGTAGTGGTGCCCCAGCTCAGTGGGGAGGCAGGTTTGTGGAAATGGGAGGGCATAGTGAGACTTCTAACCATTACCGCTATGCTTGTAACGCCACCTGGAAAGTTTCTTATCCTTTAATATTGCAGCACTATGACATAAGGCCTGTGTCAACACAGCATCCATCAAGCAAAGCCCTGGGGTACAGCAGAGTCCTGATAACTTTTTTTGTATTATAGCATCGATTACTGCTCGTTTCCTGATCCACCATGACAGATGCACACAAGACTCTGCAGAAGAGTTTCAGGAAGGGACATACAAGCAGAGAAAGAGACATTTGGAGAAATGATATTGGAAAGCTGATAGAAAATACCCTAAATTACTATTGCATCGTCTAATTTATTTCTATGGCTATGCTTTCTTTTATTCCTCCTTATGCAAGAATTTTCATTAACAGCAAAAATGTCAGATTATTACCCTTTTGCCTTTTTTAGGCAGTAATCAGCATTTCTCAGTGGGTAATGAAAATCAGGATTTTTTTTGTATTCAGTTTCTATGGTCTTATTTATCACCTAGTTTCACTCCAATCCTGCATCTACTGGAATGCTTTTCAGAGGAGATGGAACATTTATACTCCCTTCTTTCCCTATTCTGTACCTGTTAAGACTAGATATGTGATGCAAACAACAGAATTGCTTAGATCAGGGCACAGAGTATTTCATTATGACACTCGACAAGCTCAATTAGTTAAAAGCAGAAGACTTGAATTTTTAATATTCAATTCCTTACTCAAATAACAAAATGTAATTAACTTGAGTATGTATTTAATAAATTTTATTCTTTATTTAATCAATGTTCATTGTTAATAAATACTGAAACTCACTAAACTGAGTTAAGGTACTTCCATATTTTTATTATGGGTGCTTTTACCTGCCCACTCCCCAAACTTCAATAAGCCATTGAATATCTTTCTAAACTCACTCCTAAAAAATATTTTGAAAGTAGCACTATTTTCTTGTCTGCAGTATTGTGTTGACAGACACAAGCCAAGACTGGCAGCCGCAAACAAAGACTGTTCCCTTCGCATAATTCTCTGGGTCTTCCACCAGGCTGACAAGGGACAACTGTTTCCTTAATGGTCACAGGAAGCTCTTCATGGTCCTAAACCCCTTCACAGCCTTCCATCCCAACTCCATGTCCAGCAAAGCCCATCTCTGCTCTGAGAATCCAGCTATGCTCTTGGCAGAGATTTTTTAGAGGGTGCCCTGCGTGTGCCAATTTTCCCATGTTTTTAGGCAGCTGTGGAGCTTCTGGAAAGCAGATGTGTCCAAGTCCTGTGTACCACCATCTCTTCTTTAGCACTTAACTGTTCCCTCAAGGAGGGAATTATTCTCTGAATGATAAGTTCAGATGATAGGATGAGAATATTTCTTAATAATTTGCTGATGTCTTGCAAAAAGCTTTGATGAGCATCGAAGCTGGAAACAATTCCATCTGGAATTGTCTTTTTTCTATCACTCACTAAGAAAAAAGGAATATATACACAGAAGTTATTTCTTTATTTCTGAACAGTTCATCCGCCTCTGCTATTCATTTCCTCATATGAAATGGGAAATGGAACTGAGACAAACCGAACTGCTCTGACTTAGCAAAGGAAGAGTAAGAGATTTGCTTTTTCTTAAGTCTTCAAAGCTTGTACCATGTCCCTAGTCTAATTTTTTTTTGAGTTGACTGTTTCAATGAGCCTCAAAGCTAAATCCCTCAGGACAGGGTCTGCGAGAAACAGTATTCACACAGGGCACAGAGACTGGATGAACCCTTCTGGTCATTGTTGCTGTGAGTGCAAGTCCTGTCACATCTGTATAGATGCCATGATTGGAGAGACACTCCTACTTTTTTCAGATTGAATTTTGGTTTACAATCACAACTGATAATTCAGAAAGTAATAGTGAATGTTGATTTGAAGCTTTAAGACCAGGACATATTTTCTTTTCCCCATCAATTCTGGCTTCCAGTTTGTCTCCAGTTTCACTAAGCTTTCCCCAACAGAAAAAGAAACCCTCCTCTTTCTTTATTCTCCAGCCATCACATCCTCCTGGTACATGTCACTGCTCCTAATTCCCAATGACTCTGAATTTCTTTGACACTGCCCTACCCCTTGTGTTTTTGACTGAAGGTGCCTACAGGGTGATTGAATCTAAGGGAATGTGCTTGGATGAAAATGGATTGCTACAGGAAGTAAAAAAGCAGTTATAAAGAACATTTTTGACTCCCTGGATAATTCTTAGACCTCTTCTGAGAGAAAACAGCATTTAACTCAGATTAAGCTAATTATCACTGTATGTGATACATATGTATATACATATACTTTATATGCATATATATTTATATATGTAGTATATGCAAAGTGTGTGTGTGCTTGTATACATACATAAATATACACCATTCTTGCAGGAAACCAGCAGTGCTGCATGGAGCAGCTCAGTGATAGCTGAGGTCCTGCTCACCTCAGCTATCACTGTGCAGACCAACTCAATACATGGATCTTTATTTCTCCTGCTGGCTCCTCTGAGCCTGAATATCAATGCTCTTTAAAGGGTCAAGCCAAGATATCTTGACATGCCTCCATGTGCTGCAGCATTACTACACAGAGGAAGTACAGTTTTATGTTTACACACACAGCACACAGCACCCATAGATAATGGACAACCTAGACCTAAACAGCTTTCTTTAGACAACCAGGTTAAGACTGAGTTAGCTCATGCTCACGGTGCTGGATCACAACCTTAACATTGCCTGGACATTCAGAATTTAAACCTCCATTCAGAAATATATGGAATAATGGCAACTTGCACTATATTCTAACCTAGCGTTTCTTCTCCTGACCGGTTTTTAAACCAACCATATGAGAAATACAAATATCTTACTATTTTTATGAAATAAAAATATTATATATTTGCCTTCTTTCAGAGGCAAAATTAAAATCGTAGCTCTCAACTCCATCCAGACCAGCAATAAGTTACCCTAATAGGCAAGAGGATGTTTATTTTCCTGTAAGTTTTGAGAAGGTTGGCTAGGGAAGTTCATTTAATTCTACTACAAAAGTGAAAACAGTCTGAAGAGGTTGCAGGGCAGAGACTGCACTCAGAAATGTCTTGGCTTCAGGAACAGCTGTTCGGTGTTGTGAGAATATATCATGCCTTTCACTTGAGGAGTGAAAGGAAAGGAGAACTCAACAGTTCAAATCTCAGCACCACGCAAGGAACCCCCAAACTAAGCCTGTTTACTGGGAATTTGTGTGACAGACAGAATGGCACACGACATGGAATACCACTCTTGTAGCAAGCAGCTACCACATTGGAAGTGGTAGCTGAGAAATGAGTCAGGAGAACAAGAGGAACTGCTCACGAGAAATAAATAGCAGAAGTTCTCCCACTTGCATACTAGTCCTTGTTAGTAGTTGAGATGGAAACACTCTCTGTAGAGAGTGGACTCAAGTGGGTCTTTCTTCAAAGACATGCTGAAGACCTTAAAGTTTTCCGGAAATCAAACTGATTTCATAGTTTTTCCATATTCATTTTAAATTACAGTCACAGATTCCCATTTCTGGCACCAGATAGAAGTAGGAGAGGGCAGACAAATACTAATACAAAAAATCCTTCAAGATTTTCAAATATAATATCCAGACACTACAGTGACACTCACTAGACACAAGTACATGCATAGATCAAGCAAATAAATATTATTAGGACCACAGTTCAATAAGTAAATAAGAAAAAATATGCTCTGATGTGATTATCCTTCTCAGATACTGCTGGGATAAATCAATGTAAACTTTGCACACTACCTGGGCTACTATGAAAAAATTAATGTCCTGTGTAGATGCCAATCCATTCCTACTTTTTAGCATTTCACTCCAAAAAGCCTATAATATTGCCTATAATTTTTACTGGCCTGTTTCTAGATATTACTTTGACTTTGGTTTCAGCAAGCAAATAGGTCCACTTCTTAACATATACACTGATTTCAGAAGCTATAACTTTGCGAGCATATGTAATTTTACCTGCATGATCAACAAACTGAAGTTAGTGTTTCATTGTTCTATAGTAAGCAAACATGTAGTGATGGGAAAACACAATGCAGTTGATCATTTCAGAAAAATACATATTCTTAAGAGATGTACATTGTTGGGAGATACAAGTTAACATACCTCACTACTGCTTCTGTTTACTATACTATTGCATTTTATTCTTTTTGTTTGCTTTTTTCCCCCATGTTGCTTAAATTTATGAGGGCATTGCCTTCAATTTACATCCAAATCACCTCTAATATGTCTTGAAGCTCAGCACAGCTTGAGCAGAAGCAGCAAACACAGTGTTCTCAGCAGTGCCAGGACTCGCAGCAGCACCAGGATTTTCAGCTTAAGCAGGCGAAGTGCAAATGAACGGACACAAAGACAGCGGGACAGTCGTTATGCCAGGGATTTTTCTGAACGCTCCATAGCATTGACACCGTAGCTCACACGTGCCTCCTTGTCTTGGGGCAAAGGAGATCTTCTTGGGGTGCACGCTGCCAGGACTGGAGCTCACTCAGCTCTTCAAGATCTTTCAGTCTGAAAGGGTGACTTTTTGAAAGAGGTACTCGAATAATGGAAAAATTCAGTGTCTTTGTATTTTAGTGGGTTTCTGTAAGGGAGTTGTTACTAGCTCAGAGGTGGGATTTCTATGGTGGATTTTGTTTGCTTTTTCCAACTGCTACAGAGCTATGTTCCCATCAGACCACCTGTGCGCAATTTAATGCAAAGAGCATCATCAGCTGCTGCCACACTTGTAAAATCTCTAAGGATAGCCTGAAAACAGGATGCTTTGTGTCTGCCACTTCTCCCACTTCCCTGGTAAAATGCTTCAAGCAAATAAATGAGGAAGGCTTGTTAGCATGCACTGGTTAAACAATAGTTAAGAGAAGACTCACAAGCTGGAGTTTATGATACCTTTACTTCTGCCAGTGTAACAAACCTGGCATATTCATCTCTCCATTGTTCAAATTAAGGAATAATCATCTTATCTATTAGCTTTCAAAAAAAAACCCAAAAACCCAGAAAAACAAATTTCAAAGCAAATTAACTTCTCAGTAGACTTTTTGCCAAACTGTTTTTAGTTGATTTGAAAAGTAGATATGTCAAGATATTTGTTTTTCATTAAAAATATGACAGTATTCAACAAATGTTTGTTTACACTATTCTGTAATACATTTCACATTTCAGGGGAAAAAAAAAAAAGAAGTTCTTTACAGATCTAAGTAAAGGGGAATCACAGTTACAGAGGGTACATAATTGCAGAGAATTGCAGAGAATTGCAGAGAAGTTTACTATATAAAAAAAACAGATGCTAAAGTCACCTTCCCCAAGGGTCTTCCTCACTCAGTTCAAAGGTGCTCATAAGTACCTCCTCCATTCTCACATATGCTGAAAGACGCTTCCTAAATAAAATTCCTGTGCAGGAGGAAAGGTGCTATTTTCCTTAGCAGGGGTACTCTTTACTCTTGATCTTGTTTACTTCATAAATCCAATTATCTTCTTCTCATGAAACTTTCTTTGTTTTACAACATCTGCAAGATCTTAGTCAAATAATGATAAAGACAGTTAATAAATATGGGAACATTATTAAAATATAATAGAATATTGAACAGTATGTATTTATTGAAATTAAAACAATATAATATAAAATAGTTTATTATGGAAATACTACCAAATTGCCAGGTGATAAAGGAAAGCAGGTATGACACAGGAAGCAAATCTAAGACCCTCATGACCCCTCTAGCGAACTCAACCCTTTTTCAAGCTTGGATACAGGGAAATTTGTTCCTTCTTTAGATACAAAGGAGTCACCCTTCACACATATCTCTGGCAATTAACTGTCTGTTGGCTGCAGCTAGCACTATGTGTTCTTGATTTCTCTGCAATGCAAGACTTCCTGGCGAGGTCTTCTGCTCATTTTCAAAGGAAAGTGCTGATGAAAATTTAACATGCATTCCTCTGGCCTGCTTATAACTGCTGCATGTCTTTGTATTGATACAATACATTGGGTGACATTTTCTCATAGTTGACCCTTCCACAGAAGGATCATATAGTTTAAGCAGAAAGAGGTACGTTGAAATTGTCTTGGGTTCCATTTCTCAACTCCCCAGCAAAAAGAAAGAGAGAGATTAAACACTTCTGGAACTTCTTTGAGCTACACAGTTCATGGATTCAATCACACACACAAAGCTGCTTACATCTTCTTTGTGCCTTTGTTTGACTAAAATACAACTGCAGGTTTTGTGATGTTGTTTCTTTTTTTGTCTTCATACTAATGGGAGTTTTCAAAAGAACAAGATCTGAGAGACTGTTAAGAGGCATTTGATAGACATAACTAATTTTGATATCTTCGCCAAAACAAAAGAATCTTGGCATTTAGGGTTCATGCTATGACAGGCAGCCTAGTCTAGGTAAATGCTGGAAGGCATATCTAAACAAAAAGAACCATTAACTCAACTGTTTCTTCCTCAGGTTGTGTGTAAGGGCCCATTTATGCAGGATGCCTAAGCCCTTACTAGTACCTATTCCAGTGTGCCGGTTGATACAGGATCCTGGAGGCAGCCGCCTGGAAGCAGGAGCCAGGATATTCACCGCAGTGCCATCGCAGACCTGAGACATGAGAGATATCGGTAGCACTCTGAGGAAGAGTGGGTAGCGCCTGCCATGAGGAGAAGTCATGGGAGCATTCCCAGAGCTTGATCTAGAGAAGCATTTAGAATAAGTACACCACAGATTGTAAAGGTAGATATTCCCAGCAGGTTTAAAAATAGTCTAGATAAATTCATGGATAATGGGTCCATAAATAGATAGCAAGAGGGAATAGGCAGAAATGCACCTCTAACATCCTTAGTATAACATTTTTGATGCTGGAGAGGTCCCTTCAGGAAGGGGTGAAGTTCACACCCTCTCCCTTTTGCCACAGAATACTGGGATAGGTGGACTGAAGACTTGAGCCCTTAGGCCATTTTTCATGTTCTCATTATGCAAGATAACCACAGTTCCAGCCTAACTAGAAGCAGTGGAAATGCAGGCAGTGAGACCACAGTGCGGTTGTCTAGTAATGGGAAGTGTGTTGCATCTGGTATTAGATGCCGAAGCCATGGCTATTGTATGCATAGTGTATGTAGGCAGCACAGCTGTCACATTTATAAGTGCAAGTGCCAGGAGGCTCACACTTTGAGTCACTATGAGTCTTCTGTGAATATGGGGACACAATGCTGAGGCAAATCATATTCACACAAAGTGACATCTAAAACACCTTAAATTGCAGTTAGAAAAATGACATCCTTTGTACGTGGACACATATTCTGCACATCTGCTGAAGGTGATGTGCTGTTCAAAGAAGCCTTTTCAATCATTTATCTTTTGTAGGTTTCAGCTAAAACTCCAAAGTGTTATTTAAGGCACAGTAGGATGCTCTGTACATAAAAAAGAATAAAGCTGAAGAATTACCCTCATTTCTAAATTTGTTGCATGCAGAATTCAGACACCTCAATCTGTTAATTACTATGTCTGCTAAGACTTGGCATGCATATTCATCATCTGTAATTGTTATGTTGCCAACTCTTACAATTTTAATCACCAGCGTCATGATATTTGGCATTTTTCTTGAAATCAAATCCCTTAGAGCTGTTAGGTGTTCTGAGAGTCTGTCTCTTTTTTTAAAAAAAAAAATCTAATTTTCAGGTTTTGTGTCAATATCTGGGAAAAATAAGACTTTGAAGAAGAGTTGAGTTGTAAGAATAAGAGATCTCTGAAATGTTAATCCAGTGAAATTTCACAAGCAAAAAAAAGGGGAAAAAATACATGTATATGAAGAAGAAATGAAGAAGAAAATGAAATGAAGAAATGAAGAAGAAAAATCGGAGACAAATAATAGCTATATAAATAAAAGCTTGTTATTATAAATGGAGATCAAAGGAGCCCACTTGACTCTTGGAGGATGAACTCAGAACTCAGCATTTCCAAATGTTATAAAATGAACATTATAAAAAGCTTTCTAGCTGTTAAGATAGAGAAACATTGGAGTTGGCTGCTTTCAGAAACTGTGGAAATCTCTTTGGCCAGAGGTTTTTAAATGAATAGGTTAGGCAAATAGCTATGAAAGAAGTTCACAGCATACTTCATTCTTCTTAAAACATGTATGAAGCCTCTTCCACAAATATGTTTCTTTAATTCAACACGCTTGCAGCTGCAGCAAGGTTCTGACAATATGTAGTATATTTTCTTAGCAGAGAGCAATAAAAATAAACAATCTTGAAGAAACAGAGCTCTGTTAAAGCATGCAGAGACCTGTGTCACATGTTCTTTCCATAGTGGATACCATTTTGTATTCCATTATTCATCCTCCTTGTGCAGACTAGGACCTGTCCTATCACAAAGCTGTTCAAAGTTCTGTGTACTCTTCAGAGAGAAAAAAAAAAGGCCTGAAGCTCCTGTTCTTGTCTTGATAATGCCATAAATGATTTTTTAAAACTCTAAGATTCTAAATAGATCAGTGATGGAAATACTGCCAACAACTTTGGCAAATATTTTACTCTCTATTTTGAGAGTCTTTGTCTTACTGACAAATCTTTTATTGCTCCCATTATCTACTTAAATAAGGAGTCTTTAAAAACAGTACTTTGAGAGAAATTGTTTTTAAAATGTGAAGTTTATTCTATAGCAGAGCAAACACTTGATGGGGGCATTTTCATGTAGATAAGACGTCTGATATAAAAGTGTCCTGTGTTTGAAATCAGTAAAGAAACCCACTACTAGGATTTCTGAATGATCTTGGTAGAAAATCACAGCCAGTCGTCTGCATGACTGCTTGAAATATTGGTGCTTCAAGCTGCCATTAATTTTGAAGAAAGATCCTTCAGAGTATATGGTATAGGGAAAAGCTACCAGAGTACCTGTAGATTTCAAAGATGAGACATTCTCTCATTACTCAAATTGTACATCAGAATTTTCTCTTCCCTGTACTTTTTTCTACAGTGTGATTCTTAATAGGGAATAAGATAGGAAAACACATGCAAATAATGAAACATTCAAATGTTTTTGCTTCATCTAGGTGATTTTATCATCCTATTTATTCCTAGCTACTACACTGGTAAGGATGAATCCATCTCTATCAAATATATAATAATAACTTTATAAGTGTGAACAAATGGAAGAGCAGTATTGAATATCTTCCTATATGACATGTGTCTCTTTTGAGGCTTGAATATGAATTTATTTCTGAACAAAATATTAGAAAGTTTATAAACAAGCTAGACTTCACTTATGTCACTTGTAAAATGGGAATGATACTCACTTTGTTTATAATGATACGGTAAGAATGAATTAACTTAGCTTATAACAAAGGGTAAAATGTGCAAGTGGTGTTCCTGAGAAATTAGATGTGTCTATGAAGAGATCTCCTTCATTTCATAACACCTATACATGAGAAGATGACACAAGTAAAAATGATTAAATGATTAAATGATTAAATGATTAAAAATTGCTTTTTTTCACCCCCAAGGTTACCCCTTTGTGTTGAAGAGAACTTGCTGTGAAATAAAGCAAATATTTATTTAATCATCAAAAGTTCTACAGGAACTTATTGAAAAAATTTTCTTGATGGTGAGGGTGATAGAGCACTGGAACAGGCTGCCAAGAGAGGTTGCGGAATCTCCTTCCCTGGATATATTCAAAACCAACTTGGACACAATCCTGTGTAATATGCTCTAGATGACCCTATGTGTGTAGGAGGGTTGGACTAGATGATCTCCAAAGGTCCCTTCCAACCTTAATGATTCTATGATTTGATAGGTAACTGTGTGACATTGCCAAAAGTGCTCTTACAACAAAGACTTGTCAAGCTGAGCTACAGATCAGTTGTGCAAAGTTACTCCTTGATCCTCTTTGTTCTTCGGTTGGCTTTAGGGCAAGTTCTCCAAGGGCTGACCTCTTGGTTCAGTACTACGTGATTCTGCTACTTTTATACCTGGAAGTGTAGATTTCAAAGCAATCCTGGCTATCAGACCAGCAAGGTTATATTTTCCACTTTCATCCATAGACCACAGAAATTAAGTTCAACAAATTGTCAGCTTTATCATCTGAGACTGGGGAGCTGATCTCTAAAAATAAAAAGGCTCGTTCTTGCTTAGGTATTTATCTACCTATCAAAGCTCTGTGCCCATGACTCTGATTTCAAAAAGAAATTTCAAAAAGAGTTCTACAGCCTACAAACACTTATATTTTTCTGTCTGATAAAAATTATTTGGAGGAGATTATAAATAAATCTGATATAACTGTTCAAGAGGCACAGAGGAATGTATAGGGCATTTCATTCTGTAGGTCGCTGTTCAAATCCACCTCAAGTCTGCTTTTCCATGGAGTAGTATTAGTTAGTTAGTTGCTAATTTATCTTTATTCTCAAAAAAAATCACATAATACGTTACATAATTTTTCATCTTTCTCCTCATACTTAGGAGAGAGGATGGGAACAGAATAGTGAGGCGGCAGTTACCCATATACTGTAGAGATCACTTATTTGAGTAAAAAAGACAGTATGTAACAACCTACAAATCTATCTCGGCTTACTGACTGCAAATCTTGCAGATAGTCTGTTAGTCTGCTGGTCTGTAGATGATAGAAGACCATCATTTAAAGAAAAGATATATTTCAGCTTCAGAAGAGTTACGAACTGTTTACAGTAAGTTAAGTAAAAGAGGAAAGTCATTATCCATGCCATGTACTTATGCAGTGGCATTTGCAATGCTCCCAGTTATATTTTATCTGCCCAGTGGGAAGAAGACATCTGTCCTTCAGCTAATCAGTCTAACGCTATTTTGCTACCGGCATGTTCAAATTAAATTACAACTTTGGATGATCACAATTTGTAGTTACTAATCAAGAAATACTTCTGCCACTTGAAATAACCTGCAGAACTGAAGTAAGCACAAGTGTATTTGGTAGCGTTCCATTTAGGTTAATGTGAGATCTATTTTTGACCTCATTGTGTTTGGTGGTACCTGTAGTGTGATAATACTCAGCATTAGTTTAATAACTACAGTTTCTTCACTTGGCTGATGCCAGCAGTTCCTATTAGCCTAACTTTCCCTGCCTGGTAGCAGTAACAGTAACTTATTTAAAGTAAGCTATGAAAGCCCTGACTGTCTTCCAGCTCCTACTCATTTAATGTTTTGGATTAAAAAATGTTCTACATCTATTTTCACTGTTCTCTTTCCAAAATATCATAGTCTTACTCATAAAGCTAAAATCAAAAGCACATTCCTACACATTCCCATTCATATTTCATGTGAGACATATGTAACATACGTCTCTCTCTGATGTACAACAAATAGACTGCAAAGGTAGAAAACAGCTTATACTTAGGCTGCTTCTGGGAGGATATATGGAATTGTCTTTTCCCCAAGGTGGTGTACATCCCCAAGCTACATTCTTCTTGCATGTGCATCACAGCTCTCATTCTAACAATGCTTAAAATGTGCCCTGGAAGTTTATTTGTCGTCTTTATGAGTTTCTTGGTTTCTCCCCTTGAAAGCACATATTCTGTCTCAGATGGAGTCTTCTACAGATCCTATTACTTTGCCCTGCTACCAAAGGTATGTTGTCCTGGATGTATCTCTGTTGGCTTTGGTGAGGAGAAACAAAAATGACAGTTTCTTATTTAGAAGATTCAACACAGATGCAACGGCAGCAACATTTTCAGGCCCTGTTTCCAAGGGACTCGGAAAGTCGAGTCAACCATTGGTTGTCTCGCAGATGTGAACAGACCTTGACTCTGCCTGAGAAAGTAAGTTCAGAGCTGAATGGGGATGGGCATTCTTAAACATCTTTTCTGTTTCCCCGCTAACCATGTCGGCTATTGTCATAGTGAGCTAGCCGACAAAGACTGCGATAGAGTAAATAGTGTGCTTCTATAGAGTTTTATAGATAGGCTGATCACAAAAAGGAACTCACACCCTCAATTAGAGAAGATGGAGTCACTCAAACCAACTAGAGCACCAGAACAGTGAGCAAGGCTGTTTGGAGACTGCACAAGCTCAGGTGGCAGCAGTACTGAGGCAAGAATCCTCCCTGCACAGATGGGGAAGGCCCTTTAAAGAACCTTAATAAGATAACCTTCCAAATTATAATGAAAATTAGTTTAGGACCTTTCTCTTCCCTCTGAAGTAGAAAGAGGGAATTAAATGTGGTTTTGTCCTGATCTTTGAGAAAAAGAATCTCAGTCCTTAAAGAATTTAAGCAATCTTAGATGAATATTCTTTTTTTTCTAAGAAAATTTCAAAGTTGTTGGCTATTTTCTAAACAGCTAAATAATATATTTTTTGTTTCTCAAGGAGTCTGGGAAATTCCCATCTACTAAAGCTGATATTAAATGTTTTGTCATCAGTAATCCTGTAACACAACAGCAACACTTGATAGTTTTAACTTGCAAGTAATTCTAGTAGCACATGAAATGAGAATATAATTACAGTTTCAGACTATTACTACTTCTATTGTGTTGGAACTCTGTTCCACACGCCTTATTCAGATAAGATAGAAGTGGTTGATGTGAATACTTTTTGAATTAACATTGCTGGCAGATAATGGAAGTCATTGATTGGAAAATCCTTATAAAGGTAGAAGTGCTTGAGAACTAAGAAAAAAACGTTCTTGAAAGATTGAACTATACTTTCAACAATCCCTGCAATCAAAAAAGTCATATCTATGCACATTCAAATAGAAAAACAAACAAATTTCATTTCTATTTCCTCTTTATAGTGAAAGTTAAGATGAAGTTCATAGTAGCTTTATTCTTTCTGTTTTTTTTCCTAAAATTTCTGCATTCCATAGGAATGAGAAGTACTGCCATGAATTAAGTTGTAATCAAGAAAGAACATCTCACTTTCATTTGTCACCATTTGAAACCAATTATAGC
Organism: Crypturellus undulatus; assembly: GCA_013389825.1. NCBI lineage: Eukaryota > Metazoa > Chordata > Aves > Tinamiformes > Tinamidae > Crypturellus > Crypturellus undulatus. The sequence continues at coordinate 534,855 of VWPW01013353.1, forward strand.
ATTTTTTCTCCATTATTCACAAATTTGCACAAATTTTTCTCACATTATTCACAAATGTCCTCGATACAATTTTCTTCTCCATCTGAGCAACCTCCAGTATGGGCCAGATGCTACTGCATTAGAAAATATTGATGATTCCTGACAACTGACGAAAAAGCAAACAAGCAAGCAAGCAAACAACAGTGATTTAAATTATGCATTTGCATAAGACCTTCCTGGATGATGTCTGACCTAAGTATAATAAGTACATTTTCCTCTGAACATAAACGGCATGTGAAGGGATGCAGCCCTCCTGAGACTGAAAATAAATCCCAAGGAAAGCTGGACTGTTTCATTCACCTGGCAGACATTAGGGCTGACTGCTATATGACAATAGCAATAACAGTATAACCTATCATCTCACCCGTGGTGACTTTGGAGGAAGAGATCTTGTTAGGAAATGTGCATATACATAGTTTAGCAGATGCTAAGAAGATACACACTGCAAACTTTTGCAGCCAATGAGACTTTCTGGAAAGTAAAAAAGAAAAGCAAAACATTCAAATATATTTTCCCTTCAAATTTCCTTCCCAAATCTTTGCAAGAAAATATGACCAGTTCCCTTGTGAGTTTAAGTTAAGTTGTAAGCACTTCATTACTTGAAGGCACCTTGCACTCACTCTCAGAACAGCAATTAGGTGAGACACTAGAACCAAACAGACAGCTATAAATAGACAGCTATAGGCCCACACAGGTTCCACAATGCGCAAAACAAACAAACAAACAAACAAAACCTTTATTATTTTCCTTTCCTCTCTCCTTTCCAATTATTCTCCTTGTCTTTTTTTCTCAAGCACTCTTGTCTCACATCCCAAAGGCACCGTGGTTTGATTTTCAAATATACATCAGGAAAAGTTTCTTCGTACTGTTTGCTGCTGTTGTTGGTAGTGGTTTTTTACGTGATCCTCTAAACATGTGTTAATGGCCTCTGTTGAAAAAAAAAAAAAAAAAAAAGGGAAGCATCTGCAGCAGCTCTGATTTGATGCAGTAATCAATATGTTATTGCAAAGGTAATGGGATGTTTTGTTTGAGCTACCTCACCCAAGGGGGACAAAACAAAAACACCAAACAGAGGATATGTATGTATTAGTAGATGAAGCATTTGGACATTAACAGAGTAGGCGTGCAAAACTGAGTACATCAAAATGAGAATGTACACAATGCCTTTGCTTTCTTCTGAGTTATAATTCAATTAATTTTCACCTTCGCACTAGCAATAAAAAATGTTCAACTCCACAGATATATTTGTAGACCTTTTTCTACTTAAGCAGCTATCCAACAGCTTGTGAAGTAGAAGCTGACTGAAAATGAGGGTACTTGAAAACATTTTAGGTCAGCCAGCTAAAGCACATTTACTTTGCATATAGGTCTAGGGTTGAACCATTTTACTTTGCTAACTGAAGCAGGACTGGAAGAATTCAGTGTCCATGCTGGAGGGTTTTCTCGTATTTTAATGATGTGATGTAACACATTTAAGGTTTTTGATGTCTTTAGAGATTGGCATTACCTGAAGAAACTAAGGAAAATGGGAGGAAGAGAAGAAGAAATTTTGATTGAGGATTTGGGACAGGTTTTAGGCAACAAGTGTTTATGGACATTTAAATCCAGAGGTTGAAAACCACCTTGAGGCCATTGTGTGACCCTTTATTGTGAACTTATTTCTGTTTAGCAGACCCAAATTATTCCACTGGGATCTGTTAATATGTCCCACAGAGTCCTGTCCTGCTCAACAGAAACCATGGGTGGCTACACATTAAGCCTGTATCTCAGGGTAGGCTGTCTTGAAGCCTGTGGCCAAGCACTCACAATTTCCCTTCAAGGGATACCCCTTGTCACAGATGTGTATTGGTAGCTGATATGTTACTCTCTAGCGATATAGATGATAGTGGCCTAACCGAATGACTTGAAAAATTCAAGTCCCCAAAGGTGGCTAGACATGTAACATCCACTGAAATCAGAAAATCAAGATATGATATGCAATCAATCTGCTGCCAGACATGTGCAGTGGCAGTCCAGTAATATCCAGCTGTAAACTATAAATATGACAGTCCGATCTTCAGGGTCCCATTAATTTGGTTGCGGGATGGCTGATTTGGTTTGGTTTGATTTCTCACAAATCCAGGCTCTGCAGATGTTTAGTAAAAGAAATAGCCTCCAGCTCTCCAGTCTCTTGAACAGACGGCAAGAGGCCGTTTTGAGCCCACGCACATCACCATGCTCACCATACATTCCAGTCAAAGATACCCATTCCTCACACCTAGCACGTATACCATCTAGATCAGTGTGTTCCATTAGGAACGTTCTCATCTGCCATTCCTTCTCCATTCTAATAAACTGAATATACTGTAGAGGGTGAACAGTGAGACTCTTAGTTACCTCCAAATTGGTGACATGAAGAATGCAAAAAGAATTTAACAATATCTGCCACATCTAACCAGTAAAGAGGGGTTAACATTTCATCAGTTCTGAGCCACTAATAAAAAGACTAAAATACAATCCAATAAAGATTGCATTTTTTGGCAGCATAGTCTTAGAACAGATTGATATTAGTTAATTAGAATTTAAATCTGTTCACAGAAGATACTTTGGCTTTATATATGCCTGGATTGTTTATTAAACACCCAGAGAACCTCATGCTTTAAGAACAAATTAATTACCATGAATTGGTTAATAGTACTCTATTCATACTTGTGGTCAGATTGGATCATCAGGCAAACCTATTCAGAAATCCTTTACAAATAGTATTACTCCTGGAGTTAGGGCAATATTAGTTTGCAAGTTTTTCTTCTTGATTTGCTTTGCTAAGTTTTATTTTTAAAATATTCTGTTAGCACGGAAATTTAGTGTTTAGATAGCTTGTGGATAGCTTAGATAGCTTTGTCTATTTTCATTTTTTATGCACTTATGTTAAAAGTTTGGTCAGTTGAAATACCTACTGATGTTTATGTTGTCTGCCTTGATTGATTATTTTTAAAGGAGAACATCAAAGATTAAAAAAAAATAACCACTTTGTAGCATGGTTCTTAGGGTATGATTTTTAGGGTTCTGGGACTTCTGAAAAAGATCTTTTTGAACTCCTGGCTACTTTCAATACTTTGAAACTAAATGGTAATCAATATCATCTGAAACTGAAGACACTTTATATTTTCTATTCAGATTATGTATTTGTGGAACAAGATTTTGTATTGAAACAGATGATGGAACCACAAATAAAAGTGTGTGTCATATTTCATTTTCTCCCTAAAGAAATACAAAACACGTGGTTCCTATTTTTGCAGAAGTGCCAGCAGCTCAACTGCTAACCTGAGTCAGTGAGCAGTACCAGGCAAAAAGAAGCAGCAATTCTGAAATTAATTCACTTTTTAAAATTATGTCTTCATAGAGTAATGAATCCTTATGAGGGATTTAATTGAGGTATTGATTCTGTTTTGTTTTGTCTAGAAAACAATACGTTGAGAAAACATATGTTGAACTAGAGAAATAGATTCAGGACTATCTGTCTGCACTGTATTTGTTTCTATTGCTGGAGAAAGTGGTTTCTTAAGTAGAAGTTCAAGGTGCTTGACCAGGAAATGTAGATATGGATATATTTCTCTGCATGCATGTGTGTGTTCATGTTATGTGTAGGGTTTGGAAGATTTGTATAGCTTATGCAAATGATAAAACTGGACCTCACACTGAACCTCATGAGAGGAGCCTTAAAAATGAGAATTAGGCAACAAGGAGAAAAAGAAAAGTACTGAAAAGCAATTGGCTGAAGACCCAATTATATGACTTAAGACGGAACTGCTAAATCCCTGATCTAGGACCCTTTTTTGATGACAGAACTACTATAACATTTTTGCATTCCCATGAGGACACAGCTCATATATTGGATCTCTCGAGAATAGAACCATTTCTAATCATAAGAAAGCCTTCCTGCAGGGTATCAGTAAGAGAATTTACCCTTAAAACAAAATGTCATGTGAAATCACATCAAAATAAGGGGAAAAACGCAATTAGCTATCAGAGCCCTTTGCCTTCCTCCTATCCCACCCCAGAGCTGTAAGGAAAGTGTCCTTTCCTGAAAAACAGAGAGAGAGGTGAAGTGGGGGCGGGTCTTCAGCAAAAAGTCTGTTTCTGCCTATCAGAAAGGATGACAAATAGGTGACATATTTAAAAACTCATTGTTTACTTCCCTGGAGCATAAAAAAATCAAGCCAGCAAAAAGTACTTTGTTAGAGTGTTCAATGCGTTTGTGACAGCTGATGATGGTTTCACTTTGTAATCACATTTTGAAAGGACAAAGCTTATTTTTCACCAGAGCAGGTGTGTCCCATGGAGGGTTTAGTCTCCTGTCACACTAATTCTGTTTTCAATTATTGTCTACCTTCAAGCTACTCTGAAATCTCCAGAGAATTTTTCTAATCTCCAGGGAGAGCTTTGGGTTGGTTTTTTGTTTGTTTGCTCTTTCGTTTTTTAATTAGGCTGCTCAGCATAACGATGCTCTGAACACAAGTCTGTTTGTTTGTTTGTGTAAACTTAAATTAAGCATCTGATATGTGCCAGCCATTCTCTTGGCCAGTGCAACAAATATTTTCTTTTCAGGACCAGCACACCACCAGACCCTTCTGGACTGAATCACTAACTGTGCAGGTGAAAGAAGTGAGGTCAGAAATTCATTGAGAAATTTCAGAGAAATAATGCTGGCAACAGAGCAGGGGAAAATTGTTTCCCTTGAATTCGAGCAAGAAGCTGACACAACGAGAAACCCTCAACAGTCATGTAATCTTTTTTTTTGCAAATACCACGTACATGCAAAGATTGAAATTATGTTCCTTCTTCTACCACTGGCCTAAATAAAGATCTTCAGGCAAATAATTTCACTTATCTCAATTTTACACAATCACAATCTCAATTTAATTCAAATGTATAATCTTGCTTGGATAGCAGTGGATGAAAGGAATTTGTATAAAGGAAAAATTTCCAGAGGCAAGTAGGGGTAGGCATTGCAGAGTTCAGATTTTAAAACCATTTCCAAGCAGATTTTCAAAATCTATTTATTACTTTATATTACTCAAGAACATCTCTTTTTTTTACTAAGAACTGGCAACAGATATTTTCTTACAAAAACATGGACTGTTCTCCTTTCAGGAAAAAGTAGATATCTAATGTCTACAAATGAAAAATAGGCTTCTCCTCTCTTCTCCCCTTTCCGACCCGCCTCCCCCTCCCCCCCCCAAAAAAAAAGCGGCATAAATAGAAAGACAGGAATTTAAATGTCTTTTTCGATGAGACAAGGTTCATTAAAGCCAAGCCAGTCAAAACAAGGCCCTTGAAGTCTGGTCAGTCTAAGAGCTGAAGCCTTATTTGTTGATGAATGCCCCTCTTGAGAGCTTTCTCAAAGAGCCTGGGGACAACTAGAGGGAGGCAGGCAGCACATGAGTCGCCATAGATAACTTTGTCAAGTATTCCCTTCCACCCCAACGTCCTTCTCTGATATTCTTGTAGATGCTAATTCAAATATGTAAATTATGAACTATGATCATCAACACTTTTCTCATAACAGACAAAGTGCTCATATATTTTATTTACAGTTGTTTTCTTTGCTCAAAATTTGCTAGCTTTCCCATAGGGGAGTTTTTGTGCTGATACATTGTTTATCCTCAAGTTAAACTAAGACTGAGGTGAACAGAAAGTGTGTATGTGGTCAAATATTTCCCTAAAGGTAAAAATTTAATCAACTGCCTTTTTCACATACATGATCATCAGTTATATACTTGGGTATCTTACCCGACAGAAGCAATCAGACATATGTGTTTTTGCATAACCACGGAAACCAGTTCACCACAATTAAGATGTCTTAGTGAGGAGGGGACAGTGGCTAGCTGATATTAGCTGAAGACAGAGCAAACTTGAAAATGTGAAAAAAAAAAAAGTTCTCATCACAGTTTGTATTTGCCAGTACTTATATTGCATGTTTTTCTATTTTTCTGACCTTCACTTCATTACCCATTGCTTTCCACATCTACATAGAAGATAAGTTTAGATACTGTTCCCAAATTCCTTACTGAACAGCACCTTACTGTTAAAGTTTATTGACTGCGTTTCCTCCCTGAAGTCTTTTTCTTCCAGTTAAGTTTCATCTGAAGCCAAGGCCACAGCAGTGGAGGGCTTATTCTGTAATTTAAACCATTAATTTAAATGAAAAACAATATTAGAACGTTGGTACCTATATCAAAGTATATTATGAAATATTATGAAGTACTTCTAAGTCCCAAGATACAGTTGGAAGTAGACAAGGAAATTTAAATGACCATTTTTAATCAAAAAAGGAAGAATTTTCTTCAGAACAAAGGCTGAAAATAACCCTACTTTTTGCCTTTTTACTGTGACCTGAAACTGAATCAACATTGCTCTTGGTTGCCAGGAAATCTGGGATCCTGCTAGGTCTTATATCCTGCTCAGCTGTAGCATCTTTGTTTTATTTGGTTGCCATGCAATTCCAAATGTTATCACTGCTAATGGTCTTTTTTATTAGTTAGGTTGTTGCTAAATCTGCTGAAATAAAAATGCTTATATGAATTATAAAGATGCTCTAATAATACTCGTTCATATTTCTCTGTTTTTGTCCATGTTTATTAATACCTTGCACTGTTTTTTAGTTTTTGTTTGTTTGTTTGTTTTTCATTTTGATGATGTATTTATTTCTCATTGGTCAAAATACAAAATATAGATCATAGGAATTCAGAAATTGCTGTTCCATAAATCCAAGTATGTAATGCTCAAGTAACAGTGTATTTTGTTTACTTTTTTCCCTAGAAGAATATATCATAAACTCTGAAAATAAATAGATGCATTATAACCTATGCTGCTATTCTTCATCTATAAATAAGGGATCTGTCTTGTGTCTGAACCAGTAATCTTGCAAGCAGAGGGCAAGAAACAACTACTACTGTCTCTTGTGTCCCTACTCTTGTCTGAGGTTTCTTAGAATCAGGATTCTTGAAATATCATTAAACTAGGCATTTGTAGCTGCTCATTTTTTTGGAAAATGTTATTTGATATTTATTATGAGTGAAAGACAACATGCACAGAATACAAAAAAAGTGTAGAAATCATATCAACTTTGTTGTGATGTTTTATTGTCTACCTTCCTATTAAAATATGCTCAGAAATTTTCTTAGAAATTAGACAAAATCATGCAAAGAAGAATAGACTGCTCTTAAATGAATTTTTGGCTACTGAATCAATTTATAGTATACATTTAGGGATATTTACAGTCTAATACCAAATTGAATTTTTACCTGATTTTATCTTCAGCTCTATTATCAACTTCGTCTTATTAAAAATGTATAAAGACAAAATGCTTCTGTAGTTATTTGTTGATGCATAAGGCATCTGTATAGTTAATAGTGTAACACCATCACACTGTTACAAAATTCAGACATGACATTTCTGTTAGTTGCTTGACCTCAGATCACAGATCTCCTTTTTTAGGTTATAAGCCTGAGGTGGGGGAAAACTGCTTGGTTAAAAATGAGAAAACAAAACAAAGACAAGATATGAAAACAGAGATCACTGTTACAATGTCAAATGACTTACTGAAGAAAATGATTTTTTAAAAAACTCTCTTTTCTTCCCATATTTTCCTCATGCTGAACAGTGATAATGCAAGTGAAGAAATCCCAGATACCTATTTTGTGCATGTAAGGAAAGTGAGCCCGTTCTGTCTCCACGAGTGCATGAAGTCTCCATGTTTCAGTGTCTCCATGCTTCGATTGCTTCAGGGAAAGCTACAACAGGACATTTTATCCCCTCAGCATATTCCTTTCTAATTCCAGGTGGATGATTTAAACTCAGAAACCCGATATTTTACAGCTCTCTAGAAACATTGGGCTTTAACAATATTTATTATAGCAATTTGGATAGCCTTCTCAGCTACACGGGCTTATTCAGGCCCTCTGGGATTCTGCTAAGCTCCTGGAATTAGTTCATCAGATGAGTTTTGGCCTACTGAAAGTACTATATTAATTTTTTACATATTTTTATATTGGTTTTTCATGCTGCCAGTCTTAGCCTGGATCATTCTTTCCTGAAGAATAATTTCAAAGAGGTGAGGAACTGAATTTCCCCCAAATTTCCCTGAGGACTCAAAGCATGATTCAACACAAATTCAACCAGTCATCAGAAACAGGGAATTTAAAATTCTCTCTGTCTCTTCCTGTACCTTTATAACCCTACTAGGAAGTACACACCCTATTCAGGACTTCCCTGCGATTTCCACCCAACTCATTAACTTATAACCACACGGGTGAAGACAAAGTATGACCCAAAAGGAAAAGACAGCTCTTTTTCAAATATCTCCTGCAAGCTACTTATTGCCTGCCAATATCTCTAAAAAAAATCACAGAAACACCTCCCATCTCCCAAAATGAGGAGTTCAAAATGATACTGAGGTGCCTTACAGAAATCTGTAAGGTCCAAGAGACTAGCTTCAGAGCTTTTGGTAGCATACAGTCAAAGTATTTTTTCCTTTTTAAAAAATAGAACATAACATTTTCTGGACAAGGTTGCCTCTTCTATACAAGACTGAAACCGTGACAGCACATGACAAAAATGCCTACTTCTTATATATGTGCATTTGTTTTTCAAAACAAAGGCACAGCCAAGCCCTTTGTATTCTTTCTGTGACATCTGCAGTAATTTTCCTTTCTGGAATATTGAATTTATTTCTATTTAAAGATTTCTGATTTTGCATCGTTTCACATTGTCAAAGGAGCCCTGAAAAATGCCCAAATCCCAAAGTTTACATATATCTGAGAAATGTATACCTACATAAGAATACACACAGAGACATGCTCTACTACAAAAACTTAGGAAGTGGCATTTGAAATAATAATAAATTAAAAATATCAGTTTAAGAATCCTGAATATTTCCTTTGTTTGCAAATGCTTGTGCAGGTATCAGAGAGTCCCTTTATCTATCAGCCACCCTCTGTTTTGCAAAGCGAAGGAAGTTCACAGCCACTTGTCTAAGGAGCAGAGAAGTCAAGACCACAGCATGGTAAACGACAGAGGTAACAAAAAGTTTGTTAATCTCATAGACAGTCACCGTAGCCTAACCTCTCCCATATGCTCTGGGTTTTGTGTCGATTACTTGCATCCTCATCAGTGCCTGGGAAGCAGACTGTACTGCTGGTGTGCTAGAAGGGATATTCAAGTACCTCCTAGAAGGGGATGTGTGTCACCCTCCTCCACCCACTAAAAATAGGAGGTACTCCAAAATAAATGTTATTCTCCAAACAAAATGTATGATACCAGCCCACAGCTAAAGCTAATATTGGGCTGCTCAGCCCACCATGTCCCTTCAAAAGAGGATTTGCTTTGAATCATCTCCCTGTGACTGTGTCACCGTAAGTCAGTATTCTGTGTTAGCAAAAGGATGTCTCATACATTAGGCAATAGCAGTGACGAGGGTGGGGAAAGCTATTACTTCTAAGGAGTGATTAGGCAATTAGTTGCAAGGAGCGATACATCGGATCCACTACAGTTCAGTTTTAGCACTTTCTTGTACGAGCATAGAATAGAAAACCTGCTACTGTGGAGTTTTAATTACCAGGCTGGAGTTTGCATCAGCAACATTATTCACCCTCAGCTCTCAGGTTTTATTTGTTATACCATGCCTCTCGTGAAGACGTCACAGTCACCAAGTTTGTGGGTAAGATGTTTTTAATTTTTCTTAACTACTCTTTACAAATCTCACTGAAATGCTTTGTCAAAGAGTCTCAGGAATATTCTGTGAATGATGGATTAGCACATTGAATTATATGTGAATTTCCCCTTGATAAGCAGAAATCTGAAAATCTGTTAGATGTTGTTTACCTTGCACCATAAATACAAGTCAAATCACATCAGGGACGATAGTGATTGCAAGGCAAAATGTAAGAATGTGAGGTCATACAAGATCTCCAAATCATTACTGATATGAGGGCTACCACATAGCCTCTTGTTGAGGTAAATGCTTATATTACAGTGTAGCTTGTTGCATACCACAGAGCCTGCTGATGTTTCAGAGGCCTGTGGCCAGGCCTGTCTGTGCCACAGTTGGACAAATTCTCAGTTTAAAAAACAAACCTGCTGGAAGTTGGAGATGGCAGTAACTCAATCTCTGACAGTGTCTTGCATCATTCATTAAATGACATGCATCCACTCCCATGAGCAGTTGACAGATGGTACCTGTCATGTCCAAAGAGATTTCTAACCAGCTTTTCTTTATCTAAAAGATAATAGTTTTACCTTGAATTCTTAAAGGTATGAGATCAAAAGTAGACAGAAGGAAAACTGAGATTCATGGGCTTCAGGTCAATGGAGTGTTTTCTTTTGCTTTGCCCCACACAAGGTATGAAACAGGGACACTGGTTATGATTTTTCCATCATCTAATTGTCAGAATAATTTGGTGTGTTGTTAAAGACCATAGTACCTTACTAAAATAAATACAGCCTGACCGTTACTCCAGTAAAATGAACTGTATTGTCATTTTGTCTAGAGTGACTTCACAAAATATATTAGGGCATACATTTGGCTCAAATGATATTTATTAGCTTGTCTTTTTTTTCTTTTTTTTTTTTCTCTGAAGGGAATCGAAAGTCTTAGGATCTCTCTCCTGTTTTTTGTGTTCTAATGTTCTTGTTAGATCCTTATATAGTAAGAGTTCCTTTGGAGGATATTAATTAAACTAAGCAAGTTGGTGCATTGCCTCAGCTACTGGAAAAAAATGATAAAACTCTAACACATAAGTAGACATTTCAATTGGATTCTGTTTCTGATTCCGTCCTTGAGTGATGTAACCTTCCTGATTGTGACTCAGTACCTTTGGATATTTTGGAAAGCAATGTTATATGCACTGATATTTCACAAACATGGCTTTCTTTCTCTCTTTTATAAATAGCTTTTGGAAAGGAAGAAGCAAAATGCTGTCTTGGCTCATTCTTTAGCCATTTCTATAAAACAGTCTGTTTTTTTCTCAGGAGTGAACCTCAAGGACCAATTTGCTATACACGTTGGACTGCAATACCTTTTCTTCTCAATACTGAAGCCCTGTGTTACAGTGTTATGGAAATACGGATCTATTTTAGGGTTGTCTGCTTAAAGAACTGGAATAGAGCTATGGAACTTGATTTTAAAGGAACAAAATGCAGGAAGACTTCTTAGAGAAGCTTAAGACAGAAATACAAAAGCTATTTATCAATGACATTTTAAAAAAAGGATAAAAAAACAAAATCACAGACATTGTTAAAAAAAAAATACTAACTTGTCATGGGAAATTTCACACACATTTCTTCAAAGCAAAAAGACACACTTATCTTACTGCCTGCCCCTTCACCTCTGCGTATTGATGGCAGGAGCATGCTAAGTTTTTTGTTTGTTTGTTTTTTTAAATTTCATTACAGTTAGTCTATGAACTGTCACATAACGATTAATATTTTAAACATTGGTAATATATATGAGGCTTGGGGGCCCTTTTATGTAACAATTAATCTTTCCTTTTTTATAAGTTGCATAATTGTTAAAATGCAAAGTACAAACAAAATGTCTCAGTCATCAATATCTTACTATAAAATCCAGTGTCTGTGATTAATTCTCTAGAGAAGGAGGGCTCATATGATGGTAAATAAGGGCTCAGATTTACCATCAAATTGCAAACCTCCAAATCCAAACTCAACTGTAATTCAAGTTGCAGATCATCAACAAAGAGCTGCTTGTGGGTGGATTGAACACCCTAAAATACAGTTGAGGAATATTTTCTGAAAGACTATCTAGGCTCAAGTTGAAGCCGTGGCTGAGCCAGACAGGTCGTCAGTAAACCCAAGTGACTAAGTTTACAAACAAAACAAAAGCTCAGTTCCAATATACGGTTTTCTTTACGGAAATAATGTTTTCCTTAAATAATGCTCTAAAGAAATCTGCTCTCAGATTGCAAGATGTTGCACTCATTTTTTTTACTCTACCAAAATTAATTTGCCAAGCTGCATTTGTTTCTCACGTCTGATTTGGTGAGTTAATAACAAGGTAGCCAGCACAAAATTAGACCACCCTATAAAGCACACAAAGCAGAAGATGATGTGCTCTTTGGTTGACAGAATAGTGTTCACAAAGAACACAATGAATGAACCCCAAGGCATTCCAATGGATCTGTGTGTGCTGCAGTAAAAAGAGATAAAAACAGTATGTTATGCTGTCCCTCTCACTACTGGAGCTAGTCCTATTCTTCTGAATGAAGAAATAAGGCCAGTAATCTTAACCATAACTTATATGGTTAGTGGGAAATAGACATCACAGTTTTAATCTCTGCAGACTATGCTTATCACATTTTGAATACACCCAGATTTCATTAGGAGAGGGTAACATCAAAGGATTATTTGAATACCTTGACTTCTGTCATAAATAACACTCAACAATCCAATGAATAAGGATTCCTCATTAAGTAAATGCTTACAGTAATTTTGAAAATGCTTAGATATTACGTCATTAATGTATTTTCAGACTATTTTTCAAGGAATCAGAGAGCAATCCCGCAAAAGACATTTTCTGTTCTTTGACATGTACCATTATGGTCTCAGGGCATACAAAACACAGAGGACATATAGGGGAACATGGAGGGTAAAGAAATTATGCTAAAAATAGTGAAAAAAACGAAGGAAAGTAATTGGTCAGCTAAGCTTTCTTTGCCTTATCTGTGTTTGTCTGTCTTACAATGCTAAGACTCGCACAGTAGTCATGCTATTGATCCAATCTGTGAACACCATGTTCTCTAGCTCCAGCCACATCCTAAGAAACCTACTTGATTTTGATACATAACTGCTGCAGACCATAAGTTTACTCATTAAAATAAAATCACTCACCAACGTTGGGGAACAAACAGACCAATGCTTTAACTTGTTAAGAGAGGCTTTACTAAAGTTACATAGCTAGGTTCCTAGTTTCCAGTCAGATGTTCTGTCTTCAACTGATAAGAGGGCAAAGGAGGACAGCAAACTCTTACCCAGGTATCAAGAAGGTGATAGCTGAGCTTTCTTCAAACCAATTGATTTGCTGTAGAGTTGAGCTCTGTTTACCCTTACTATAACCCTAAAGATTTTGTGAATTCTTCCTCGGATATTGAGTCATCAGAAATTAAAAAGTAAGAATCTGTGAAGGATTAGGAATTGGACAAAAATAAGACCAAAACCAATACAAGCAGATTTTCACTTCTCTCCCTATAAGGAAACTTTCCAAGTTTCTGATGGTATTTCTAAAAAAAATGATACATTACATTTTCCTGATCATAATGAAACAATCAGAGGGTAAAATAGATATGCAGATAGATAATTTTTCCCCAGCACTGTTGAGGAGATATGTTCGGGAGATATGGTAAATCCTGTTTTCTCTTCCCACCACTTCACATGTAGACCATTGTTGTAGATACAGAAATGGAAGCATAACTTGGCCAAGTCATCAGTCCTAAGTGAGCTGGGCCAGCCTGAGAGGCTAACGGCATGTGAACAGCTCAGAAAAGGCAAACGGACCTTGAGAAAACATCTTCTTTTTAACGAAACAAACAAATGTAATAACACAAGACTCCTGTGAGGAAAGGTCCAGTGAATTTCTTCCCAATTTATCCTTCTTAGGAAAGAAAAAGAAAGCAATAATGACAAGAAGTGTTTTAACAAGAGTATCAAGGATATTTACAAAAGGTGGTATCTGAGCATGGTTATTACTGCTTTAAAAGACAGCTGTAAATCATTGTTAAAGTATCTTTGTATCCTCACTGGTCTGTCATAAAGTGAAAAATTGAAGTCCCAATCTAACTACATGCATCAGTTGTGCAACTGGAAAAAAGGGAAATTATATTCCTGCTCCAGCAAGCAAGACAGGCTGAAAAACAGGGTTTCCAGGCAAAATCTGGGCACTTGAAGTTTAGAAAGCTCCACAATACACATATATTGAAAGAAGAGGATGACTGTCAGAGGATGGAAGAAGTCCATTAAGCTTTTGCCTGAAAAAAAAAAAAAAAAAGAATTTAGCTTATGAATAAAATGTGTATCTTAGAACTTCATAAACCGCTTCTCAAAATTCCTGCAGAAAGCTCCATTTCTTTAAGGATATTTATTTGTCAAGGCATGGTCCTCAGCAAAGAGATTTAAAGCATAGTTTTGGTATTTTTGCCTGCAGCCAATGAAAGACTTTTATAAAACAAAACAAAATTAACCTGAACTTGATTTCTTCTTCTACAGGAAACTGGTAGGGCAGTGATGATTAGATACATCCTCCATTAGTCACCTGTAAATTGCAGTGTTGAATTCTGGATCTGGAGTTGCATATGTTGCAAACCAGCTGCTAGAACAGACTTTAGTTTATTAGAATGGAAGAAATTTGTGCTTTTGCTACCAATTATATTTCCTGCACCTTGGTCAACATTGTATAATGCTATTTACTAGCAGAGGTATCTGATGGCATGTCAGTCTTGAGTGAATTATGTTTCCTTCGGACTTTGTTTTGGCATTCAAGCAGGGGAAACGGCAATGTTTTCTGATTTTGGTTGAGATGACACCAAAAGCTGAGTGTTCATTTCATGTTTTGCAGATATTACTACAGTAGAATTGCTACACATACTTGCCGTCACACAGTTCCTGTAGGGTGTCTACTATTTTTGGAGCACATGTCCTGTAAGGAAACACTAGGGGACCTGAGCTTGTTCAGGTAAAAAAGGGAAGGTTTTGTGGAGATTTAGTAACAACACGCTAATGCATACAAGAAGGTTCCCCAAAATGATGCTGTCCAGTTCTTTATTGAGATGCACAGAGAAAAATGGAAGATAATGGTAATAATGGCAAGCATAAGTATGCCTAGGAAGAAAGTAGAAAATATTCCTGTGAGGATAATCAAGCCCAACCAAACTGGTTGTGGAATGTCTGTCCTTGGAAGTTTACAAGACTTAACTGGACAAACTCATAAGCAACCTGGACTGATGTCAATGTTGACCTTACTTTGAGAAAGGGGTTGGACTCTCAAGGTCCTTTTCATCCTGATTGGTTCTACAATTCTATGAATTATTTGCCTAGATTTTGTTACCTTGTCAGAGGAGCTAAGATAACACTTTTGAAAGGTCAGAGAAGTTTTGTTGGAGAAGTGCATATCAGAGTACTATTTCCCTGAGAACGGAACCAATGTGCAGAATGCTTATTTTTTTTTTTTTTTACAATATTTTGACAGTTCATTTCAAGTTCATTGACACATTTACTGGAAGGCTTAAACTTACAAAAGAGCCTACTCAGCCTTAGCATTAAAATTTTACTCTGTGTTGTCTGTTTTAGGACTGTAAAATATCATTTACTTATTACAGAATAGATGGTTTTGAGGTAATATAAATTTCTTTAAGAATGACCGAGTTCAGATTATAGGAGTACACTATCAGCACTTCACAGCAGATATGTTGTCTTCCAAGACATTCATTGTTCTTTTGTTCTTGTATGACTAAAAGACCACTCCCATAAAAGCTAATGAGAGCCAGAATGGAGTCACTATCTCCGTTTTCATCTTCTTTGCCTCATGCTTTCCTGGTTTGGTAACAAAGAATATCCAGGCTATGCAATTTCCACGCTTCCCCTTTGTAGCACTTTGAAGCAGTTTATTTCTCAGAGATATGACTGTCACAGCTTACTGTGATTATCATCATGCCCTATGTTCATAGCTGTTATCCAAGAGAGGGGAATAAGCATTCAGTCATGAATATTATAGAGAAGTACACCTGTAATTCCAATATTTTCCATCTGAAGAAATGGATCATTTAGTCTGAGCAATGACCAAATGGGGAGGTCAAGTTAAATATTTTGTGAGAATAGATGAAACAGAAAAGAGGGACATTATTCTGACCGCAGTTAATGCAGTGTTTCAGTACTCTCATTGCTATGCCATTTTCTAGGCCATGTGATTTATTAAGTTCTCCATTTTGAAAACCAGGAGGACAGACAGTTTTTAATGGAGCTTTTAAGTGTAATTGGTTCTCTGATTATACTGCTTTATACTTGGGTCAGATTTCCAAATCAAAATGATGCCCATGTTTTCCCATCCTGAATTACTACATCTTTTCTCTCCTGATTTGCTGTAAATATTTTCCAGGTGTACCAGAGGGAATTGTTATCCATAACACTTTCATCTTTTCTGTGCTTTATATGCCTTATATGTTTTTATTCTGTTGGGAATACTAACTTGAAATGCTACAGTATCATAGAAAGCTGCCTTTAAAATTAATTCTGCATCTGCCTGTGCTTTAAGTAACTGAAGTTTCTCTCTCTTTCTTTTTTTTTTTTTTTTACCATATAGCTATATTTTTTACCAAATAGCATTCTTCCTGCCTGAGGTGCAATCCTGTTTTCCTAACAGCAGATTTAGGCACCTCTTTCCTTCTCTGTTAAGTCTTATTTGGAAGTTTTTTCTTGACACTATCATTACCATTTTCTGTTTAGCATCGAATTCATTAAGAGACATATTGATAAAGGGTGTTTTTACAGATATTTTTCAAGGATCTCTTCCCTGTCATTGTAGCCTCATCACCACCTACACATCTTGAATACTTGTTAATGTGACATTAGTTTCCCTTAAGATCAGTTAGAGCAGATAAGGCATAAATGACTGGAATTTGTCTATTATTATAGATGCTTCACTTCGTAGATCTAATTCCATCAGGAGTCATTCTGTATTTACAGAATTCAAAGGCAATGTCTACTCTACTAAATTGAAATAGGTACTGCTAACTCAGTTGAAGACAAGGTGGTATGGAGCTCCTTTACTGCTTGCTTCATGGATAAGAGTGCAGATTTTTTTTATAGATGCAATGCAGCTTGTTTCATTGATTCTGAAGACACTTTCCAAAGGTTCCAAGTGCATCCTTTTTCACTTGCTATGTCTCATTTCTTTGGTGAGAATGAAACTCAGCTTTCTATATGCACCTGTATTTGCCTCTTCATGTACCAGAAATTCTTCCCAGTCTTCAAATAATCCTGATTTCCAACTGAAAAGGTGTCTTCTTGATTTCTTATGTGTAATGAATTTATACTTTTTGTTATATAGAATATGATCTCACTAGACTTATGAATCATTGTTTACTCTGATTTCCAAAATAGCTTCCCAAACTGCTTCTCATTGCATTGAATTTTGTGATTGAAAGCTTCCTCTAAGAATTTAAACAAAGTAGGAATCTGACTTACTTACTTAATAACATTTAAAGAGTCAATTCCCCAGAAACCAAAAGAGTCATCAGGGAAATGGCACCTGACTCTAGTTGAGAAAGGGCCTGTTCATATTGAAGGGTTAATGATTTAAAACCTAATCAAGTAGCAGAAATTTGTAGACGTCATGAATAACCAAGAACAGACCGTGCCGTGATGCTCCAGACGAAAAGGATGTCTCAATACAAGTTGCTTATCAGNACTGCTTCTCATTGCATTGAATTTTGTGATTGAAAGCTTCCTCTAAGAATTTAAACAAAGTAGGAATCTGACTTACTTACTCAATAACATTTAAAGAGTCAATTCCCCGGAAACCAAAAGAGTCATCAGGGAAATGGCACCTGACTCTAGTTGAGGAAGGGCCTGTTCATATTAGGAAACTGATGGAGAGAATTTTGGAAGAAAAATGCCTCATCTGATAGGCTACTATCTGATACTATCTGATAGGCTACTATAGACACGGCTGTCACATGTTGTTGAGAAAGATCAAATAACAGTGCATACAAGGTAAGCAGTCACCCATAGTCATAATGTCATTTAAAAAGGAAGCAGACACTGGTTGACAGAGAACCTACAAAAGATACAGAATTTAAGGCACAAACTGACCAACAGCACAGACCTAGGATACAGAGAGGACACTCTATAACAATAGATGGCTACTGGTACAAAGATGGTTATCAAAGATATCAGGAGGGAAACACTCCATATTCAAGATTCAGACTGTTGAGAAAGAATGTATATAAAGGACTGGAGCAGGTTTTGATTTCTACTGCTCCCAAAACTTAGAAAAATAGAGGAAAATTGTGAAAAAAGAATCAAGGATTCATTAATCCTTGGAGAAAGAGTAAAGCTGTTTGTTCCTGTATGAACCAATAGCATGAGATTTAGTGCACAGCCAGTTGCAGCCTAAAGACTTATCTGAGGTACAGATGAGCAAACATAACAGCATATTGTTTGTCAGCTATTTAACACCTGCTCATTTTCTGGGCAGATGTGCCAAAGGTAGCACAGCCTGAAACATCTTCTCAGTTATTTCCTTTTATTTTAGTGTTGTGATGTGTTTCCCTTTTCATTTTATTCAAAGAGCCCATGATCAGCAAGAGAGTGCTTTCATCTCAGCCATTGATCATGTCATAAAATAAGCAGATTTTCTCCATAACTCTTAATAACACCACTTAGGAATCCCCTTCTGCCCCTCAAACACGTTGCATGCAAAGAAGTAACTTTTTAAAACTATAAATCTTATTAATATTCTAGGAGTACATCATTGTTTGTGCTTCTTTAATTGTTGTTAGAATGTTAAAAAGACTCTGTGAGCGACTCCGACAGCACTATCACCTTGTGACTGAGTTCAGGGTACATAAGTGATCCTGATAGTTGGCTACATTTTCTTGAAGATAACATAAGAATTTTATTTGCCAAAATGATATTTGTTCTTTGTTCATATTCCTAGAAGTCAAAGGTTTTCATACCCAATTATACTGGTTCATGGAAGTAAAAAAAAAAAAAAAAAAAAAAAAAAACCTATTCAAATAACTTTGGATTTGTTTGCATGATAGAATGATGAGAATTAGAGTAATGAGAGCAGTGATGCTCTCTTGCGGTGCTCTCGAGAAAGAGAAAAAAATCTAAATTTGAGATTTTCTTCTTGTAGTGATTGAAGACACTGCAATTGAAGAACTTCAATTGAAGATCAAAGGGAAAAAATGAAATGAGTTATCAGTCAGCAAAATGAGAACATTAGATGAAGGTAATAGTAACCTAAAAGGGGAAGAGGGAGACAGAGAGCTAGTTGTAAGCATCACAGTACTGTCAGGCACAAGTGAGCGTTTTCCTTTCTTGTAAGATCCCTTGCCAGAGAGGTAGACCATGCTATTGATCTGCTTTAGCACAAAACAGGAAAAAAAAACTTATAAAAATGAGAATTCCCCTCCCAAGGTAAGTTTAGCCTGCTTTCGAAAATAAAATTGAAAATAAGGTATTATGAGTACAAATACAGATTTTTTTTAAAGGGAGCACTAGCTATAGAATGGGAATCTACCCTTTACCATGGAAGAGCTCTACGAGCATGGCAGGGCACCCTTGTCATAATTCTCACAATGTGAAGCAATTTCTATGCCTGTATGAAATGTATCTAAGACACTTCTCTGCCCTTTACTTACAGAAAAACCCCTTCCTCTTTATACCAGATCCAGCTCTTGGTACTATTAATTCATTTCTAGTGGACAACTACTCCGTGAAATTTCTCTAAAGCACGGCTAGTTTGCCTTTAGAATGACTAGACTGAATCCAGAATTAGGTTCTCGTACTGACTTTTAAGATTTTTGGATTACCAAAAAGAAATAACCTAAACATCATCCTCTACAAATGACAAAGCCTGACTGCTGAGTAAATCCACCAAGTGTTCAGCACTTTTTCCGGACCTTTTTAGTCTTCTGTTACAAGGAAAAACATTTCCTTTTAAATAAAAACTAGAGTTGTTCATGTACTTCGTTTCCTTCCCTAGGCATGTGTGTGCTGTATCATCAACATCATCATCATCACAGAAAAAGAAAATGTTCCCTTTCACTTTTGCATCATATGGAATAACTATTTAGTTAATGACACCTGACCCAAAACGTCAGTGACTGAGGCCTGAAACTGTAGTGATTGATCAACGCTAAATGAAGACGTGTGTAAACAGGAACAACTCTACCCTTTCCCAACTGCTTCTTAAAGTGGGATTGCTCATCTACAGTTTAAACGGATAGCAGGGAAAGCTGTGACTATTTCTGATAACTGAACAAAGGCTCTGAATCTTCTTGAGCCCTAGAAATTACATCCCACTCATTTGCCCTGGGAGGACACTACACTGATAGTGACAGATGTTTATCTGGAGGACTTAGAAGTAACCCCACGTTCACAGATTTGTGTCCACTGCCTGGCCTCATCCTGACTCCGCACTGGGGAAACACTTTGCTGTGCATAATCCATTTCTCCCTTATGTCTAATACCTTGATTTCCATGGTAGGCATCAGAAAGGAAGCACAATGTCCTCCTGCCACATCAGCGGATCAGGCATCAGGGCATGCTGTGTCATAACTGCTGAGTAATCTAGACATAGTTGTTGAGATATCATAGACTTTTCTATGTTTCAACCAAATTGCTAAGTTTAAACTTTGTACTGAGTAAAAATTTCTTACTCCAAGGTAGTTTTGCAGTTGTTTTACTCTTCCCAGGGATTAAACTACATCACTGAAGCAGAATATCTTCAGTGTTATAGTACTCGAAATTCAGATTTTTTTGTGTTCTTTAGGTCCATTTCATAGTCTTATAAAATAAGATAAACAGATGTGTGCCACTATTCAGATTAAAAGTTATCAGCATAAGCTGCATAGTCTACTGGATAGGAGAGCTGATTCAGCATATAACATAGTAACATAAAACAAAGAACATCTGGACCTTAGAAACAACATAAATCTAGGACGCTGTGGAAAGGTCTTATTCTAACCTGTGCTTCTGATTTCCAACTGTGAAATATTGATAATTCTTTCCTTCTTTAAAGGAATCTTTGAGACCATTAGCCACTAAGGATTGTTATCACAATAATGAGAAGTGCTAAAAGTAACATGAAGACAAAAGTATGCCTGTTCAAGAGCATGACAAATCAGATCCTTTCTTGCATGCTATTGTAAACAACAAGAATATAATCATTGTCTTGGGGAAGACACAATTCCCAGTACTTCTTCTCCAGCTATTAAGATAAAATGCACATTTGTGTGTGTTTGCTTGTTTGTTTGCTTTTCCTGCAGAAGGAATGAGAGGAAGACAATTTCTTTCTTTTTTTTTTTTTTTTCTTAACTGTCCCTTTATTCATGTTTTGCCAGTCCTTCCTTTTAAAAGAAATCCTCTGTTCGTTTTTGCTATCTTCTGCCCGAAGAGATATGATCCTTTATCATACAATCACTCTCACTGGCTTAAAGAAAAAAAAGCATCTGGCCACTTCCTCAGTAACACATAATTGCATGACTACAAGGAGGGAACACCTTAGCCATGCTGATATTTTGCTTGGTTAGTATTTTGATAAGCGGCAAAGTAGGATATGCACTTTATTGCTTTCCATCTGTATAGAAACACCTTGGAGTAGCTCAGCACCGTAGACAAAAACAGAGTTTCGGATAATACCTGATTGCTTCCAATGAGACATAACCTCTGTGCTGAGACTAGCAGGAGGTGGCCAACATGCATGCAGCACACACTGTAACATCCTGTGATAAAATAGAGTTCTGAACCCACAGCACAGAGGGAGAAGCAGCTTCATCACAAGGGCTTGCCAAACAAGCTGGAGAACACATATGATTTTTTGTGTGTGTTTTNTGCATGCAGAACTCACTGCAACACCCTGTGATAAAACAGAGTGAGTTCTGAACCCACGGCACAGGGGGAACAGCAGCTTCATCACAAGGGCTTGCCAAACAAGCTGGAGAACTCATATGATTTTTTGTGTGTGTTTTCTTCTATAGCTGCCCACAGGGACAGAGGGAGATGCTTTCTTTCCCTATAGCATCAGTCAGGAAAAACACTGTTATGCCTATAACTACCAAGCCAATTTGACAAATGTGTAGGGACCTCCTTTCTTGAACAGCACACCTGGGTCCCAAATATCTCCCCAGAAGTATGGTAGGTGCCTTTTGCTGTGTGTTCTTGCATTGTGAGATCTCTAGCACTAATGGCCAACATATAGATTGAACAGACATTATATTTTATGAGAGAAGAAAGAATAAAAAGAACTGGGATTTAATACCCAGGTTCAGATATTGTGCCTTGTAGGCAATCTGAATTGACAAACTTGAGATATATTCACAAAGACAAATGCACAGGAAACCAGGCTGATATAGGAATAAAAATGAAAGACTATGTAAAAAATGATGGAATTTTTAATGTAAGAAGAGAGGATTCTTTCATTTAATTAAATAAAATTCAATTCTTTGGTTTAAAAAATTCAAATGTTATAGTCCTTCCTAAGAATTTTATCCATTAAATGGAGGGAGTGGAGAAGGCCTCTTTAGTCAGTGTTTTATCCTGGCCTGCTCTAGATCCCATTGAAATTGCTGGGAGTCTTTCCATTGCCTTTGAGGAACATGGAATCTGACTTTGATCTTTTTGCTTCCCTAAATCTCTCAAGGATAAACAGAAAGTGTTAAATAGATTTCAGAAAAAAACACTTGTGCATTTTGGATAGCAATATAAAGAGCTTGATTTAGAGTTTTCAAAATTATTAAATAGCTGCATAGAAGACTACAGAAATGCCATTGATATCTTTAGGAAGCTAAATGATGCATAAGGTATTCCTTCTATTCAGATGTCCTCATGGCTGGCAAAGCCAGATGCAAGATGCACAAAGTTTCTGGTGAAAAAGCAAGTTTCAGAGTGAAGCAGACCTTGGCAGTCTGCATGCTTGTGTGTGGTCAGAGACCAGACCCTGTGCTTCTTTAATCTCTGTCAAAGTTGAGGTAGGTTCCAACATTCCTGTTGTTAGAATTTCAGAATATTGCTGAATATAGTAACTTAATGCAAGGACTAACAAACACTGTGAATGTTTAGCATTAGCATCCAATGCAAGCTGCTTAGAACAGATTTACCAGACAAATCTGGTTCAGCGTGTTTTAGCTCAACTATTTAAAGTGGCTAGGGAGAAAGAAGTAAATGTACGTTCAAAAGCAGGTGAAATAATATGGAAAGTATCCAGAAAAAAAATCCAGTAAGGCTTAAAATGCAAAACAATCTGCACACTCAGATGATTGTTTTTGGAAACTAGAATCATCTGGATTTTCCAGCGATGCTGTATGTGCACTGGTTCTAACTAGAACTTACCATGGTTATATTTAAACCCTACAGGAAGCCAATGCCACCTGTGTTTTCTAATGAGTGCATTTGTGACGTAGGTTTTCAGTGATCTCACAAGTTTACAGAAAGCCTCTAAAGATTTTGGAGGAGGGTACGTTAACTGTTTAGCCACTAATTTCTCAGAAAGAGGATTCAGATCTCATGGAAGCATCACAGCAGCAGCGAACAAAAATGTACCATTTAGATCCATAGAAGTAGGCAAATGCTCATCAGAGAACTAGGTCATTACATCATATTTGGCCAAGGAGGATTTGCTTTTGGTAATTCTGGGTTGAATTTGGGTCTCCCAAATACCTTCTTGATATTAATGTTTAGAAATGGATGTCAAGGGAATGTGGCTCCATTATTTCTCCAGGGACTAAGGTGAGCCTGCATGACCTCATGGCTCATAATTTATTTTCCAATTTATATTAAAAGATGCAATTCAACAACAACAACAACAAATTCTAAGTTCTTGCTAGAGGGTTAAGACATAACAAGCTTAACTTGCAGTTTCTGGTTCCAAGTGTTCTTAAAATAATCAACCAAGCCATACCAATCTCTACTGGAGTTCCAAACATATAGAAATGTTTAATAGTCATAGGCAAGCCACATATTTCATTTGCCTCATACTGTTTTTAAGCTCTGCAATTTTCATTTCCATCACTTTAATCAGTCCAACCTTATAAATGCTGTTTTCATTGATGATATCACACCTTTGGCCACAACTAATGGTCTCAGGATGAAGAGTGGTTTGGAAATATCCTTTCTTTATCTATTTATTTAGCTTTTTAGAAGTAATGGAGATAAATATTGCTAATAAGTGTATCATTTAATACAACAAACTGTCAACTCATGGTCTAGTAATTTCCTTTTTTTTCCCTCTTTACCTTCTCTATTGATTCTACACTGGAAAACTGGAAAATGTATCATTTTCAGTTGATATTTTTCAAATTTTGTTAATGCCCTTAAACAGACAAATCACAGATAATAACCTATAATAGAATTAAAGTTTGATAGGAATTCAAATAATAAGGTTTAATCTCCTTCCTATAAGAAATATATGTATAAGAATAAAAAGCCAGTTTATTTTACTGTAAACTGGCTTTTTATTCTTACACATATATTTGACTATTTAGAAATATCATTTAGTTTTTTAATGTGTATGTGACAGACATCTTCCTATTGGGTAAGTGTCAACATTTAATACATTTAGGTCAAAAAAAATCAACACAAACCATAAAAAAAAAGATTTTTCTGGTATCACTCTATTTTATGTGTCTGAAAACAAGACCAAAGAAAAAATATACATGTATTACAAACATATATTATTATGCAGAAAACTCTTGTTTTTATACACTTAATCCAAAAGCTAGCCCCACAGAAATCCCTTCCCACTTAGACTGGATCAGGATCCTGGAAAAACACGTTTTGTTCACACAGTTTTCTAAAAGTACTTTAAAGATAAAATACAAAAACAAATTTTCAGTACTATGATTCTATATTTTACATCAGGTGGTGACTTTAGATCACAATATACATTTGTCATAAGGGCTTCATCTTAATACAGTAAAGCTGGTGGAATTCTGTCACTGAGACCATGGCAAGAAAATATTCTCGAAATACATATGTTCATATCTGGGTCTGGTATACTTATATATATTCTAATATATATCCTTTAGGATACATATATTTGTATATATATATATGCATACACATATACATATATATATATATCTATTTTCCACTATTGCAATGGGAATACATATATAAATATTGTACTAACTTCTTCTGTTGCATGCAAGTGCTGTAAACTCTATACTCTCATCTTCTTTTCCGAGGAGTCAAAATAAGCCAATTTACAAGGAATAAAGCACCATAGTCCGTAATTCTTTTCTGACCACACTTTTCCAATTCTTCTAAACATAGTATCTGAAAATCAAAGATCTATGAGTGATTCCAAGAGCATGCCCAAGTGCCATGTTCAAGGCCCAGACCACTTAAAACTGAGTGACAAGTAACATGTTTCAATGACATGCAAGAATCTAACCAGAGTTCACTGTTAAGCTTGTCCAAGTTATGAAATATTTGTCCCTGTGAAGCCTATAGGCTCTTTCTATCTGTAATATTGCTGGTTCTGAGCTTCAGGGGAACAAAAGGTCATGAAGTTGATGGATGTATCTAGCTGAGATCTCTTTGTCCTAGATGGGAGCCAAATAATAATTACTTTTGTAATTACTTCCTTGCTTTTCACTACCTCTCCAGACTCTTGGACCAGCATTAGAGGGAAAGATTTGGTCAATATTACTACTACTACTACTACCACTTTCCTGGTTGTTTAGGATTTTAGCCAGTCAGCACAAAGACAAGAAGCTGGGCTAGATTATCAAAATGAAACCTGCTAAAGGATCTTCTGTTTCCTCTCTACTGACAAGACCTGTGCCTGCAAGGAAAATTCAGAATACACAGCCCTGACAGTCAGGTGAACAAAAATCATGGTGGAAAGAGCTCTGTCATAGAAGTGAAATCTCAATATTCTCTGTTCTTGTGACCAGAGAAGAGACAGCAGCAGTAGTGACAAGTCATATCATGCAGATAGATTCCAAAGCAATTTTCAGTGGAAGAAGGAAGGGGGAAAGGGATTATTAGCAAAGATTAATCACAAATAAATGATATGCTGCCACTGATTTGGACTAAGAAATGTATTTATTTATGTGTGATAAACAAATCTTAAGCTGAAAACTGTAATGTGATTTCTCAGAATATCCTTTGATGTTAGATACAAGCTGAAAAATAATCTTCACTTGTAAATCCATGTCACCAGGTTTATCAAAAATATGTACTGAAATAAGACTCAGAGTTAAAAATAAGAATCATAAAACAGAAATAAGCAACAACAACATTAAAAAAGTTATTTTTTCCACTCTTTTTTGCCTGTTATGTTTATTTATCCACAAAAGCTCTCTTCATCTTGTTGCTAGCTTTAATAGTGGGGAGGCATCAAACAAAATTTAAACAAAGATTAAAAAACAGTCTTTTTATTGTTTTTTCATACTCAGCAAATAGTCAACATGAAGAAAAGCTAATCAAGAAAGTCGTTACAAAGAGAAAAAAAAATAGCAAGATGAAATACCATGTTACTTGTTTTCACTCCTTTAGTCTCATTTTTTTCAAAGCTTTGTCCTTCTCAATTTGTTTTGTACCATGTGTGAGTGGGTTCACTAGACCTACTACCCTAAGACAGACCTCTCAGCGATTTTTTTTACAGCACTTGATTCTGCCCTTCAAAACTCCTTTTTGTTCAACAATCCCAGAAAAATAAGGGCCCCAGATCATTAGTGAATTTTGAGAATCTTGGCCTCAGAAGCATAAGAGGGGTAATTTAAATGTCAGGATGGCTAAGTGCTAAATATCCGAGAAAGGAAGATGATCATGCAGCGAAAACTTGCCCAACCTTATTTTGTTGTTGGGTTATGCTATCACGTTTATATTTATAAATCATTGACTTGCCAGCAGTTGACTTATTTCCCTTCACTCAGAAAATTAAAAGGCCTCACAGATTAACTGTCACCTCTGACTTGACTGTTTCCTCTCATATTTAGCAAATACTGCTTTGTTGTCCGCGTTTGATGTGCAGCCAGCATGCTGAAACAGCTCCAGTTTTGCAGATACACTCCATTATCAACTTTCTGCATGCCAGTGGTTTCATTTGCTCTCCTTCCTTGAGTACATATAGGCAATGCTGGCAGTAAAGTAATCCATGATGGACTAGATACCTCAAGAAGTTCATAATTGTCACTATAAATTGTTCTGAATGCATCATGCATTTTTATTGCCTGCCACTTCCAAGTCATTATTACAGGCAATTTTGAGTCTAACTGGCTTCCTTTTAGTTGTTCTACACAGCCTCTCCTTTTAATTATGACAGTCAGAGATGAGAAAGCAGTAGGTTAAAATACTTTCAGCTGAAATTAAGTTCCTCCAAATGCAACATTTAAACTGCTAAATAAATAAAATCATATAAGCACAGTTGTAATAAAAACGAGCCATTTAGAATTAGTCATAACTGGAATTTGGCAAGCAGTTCATGCTAACACCGTACAATTAGCTGCAAGGATTTAACAACAGTTTTTTTGTGAGAATTATTACTGAGTTTGTTGTCTTTCTGATTAATGCTTTTAAATCTTTTAATTGTATGCCCGTATTGATTCATTTCTTCACATTCTCTTATCTTTCCACCTGTGACCTAGAGAGAAGAACAAAAAGACCTGTTGGTCTTCTAATATTACTATTTCAGAACTTGAATGTGAAATTACCACAAACCTTGAGTAATAAATACAATGCGACTGTGCTGCCCTCTGTCAGATGAAGTACTCCAAGAAAACCTGATGATACCGTTCAGTTTCTGGTTTCCCAGCTACTCAGAGCATAATGATGTAGAAGACATGCCTACAGTCTGGAACTGATTACATTTATTCAGGCACAAAGTCAGTTGCTTTGGTTGTTTCTAAGCTCTAGCTTTCACCAGGTTGATGATAAAGAGTGCTGAGGATTTGCAAAAAATAATAAAAATAATAAAAACTATTCCCCCATCAGCTTGCCAATATGGACATCATGACTCTAATCTCTGTAAATATGTAAATAACTGGTAATAGTTAACTCTTTTATTATCACATGTTTTGTTGAGAATTTAAGGAGAACCAGTACGGCATCAGTAGCAGTCTCTGTAGAATCTGACTCAGGAAACTTCCCCAGTCATGTCAGCAATCAGTATTTAACCTTACTTCTAAACACATCTCTTCTAGCCATCTTTTCACACATCAACAGGTGATCAGAAAATCTACATACCGATAAAAGCATTCATTTGAAATTATTGGCGAAAAGGACTATGTGTTTTTCTGTAATATGCACAATATATACATTTCCTAGCTAGCACTGTGGGCCTTGGGGTAGGATGAGAAGAAACACTACACAAAGATGCAAGGGCCCAGAGAACATCTCCTTTGATGTGTCCCTCTCGCTAGCCCAGCCTGTGCACACTGCCCACTGCTCGGGTTACACAGAGGTCTGTCAAAAGGAGCCCAAGTGTGTTATCTTCAGTTACCCTTCATGGAAAGTCTCTAATACTTCTCTGAGATCCCACTCTCTGACCACATTGTCCTGCTCAGGGATACTGCCACAAACAGAGGATCCCATTGCTACAGGAATAAAAAGCAGGTCCATTTTGGTACCGATGACAGGGATGTGGATTTTACCTTAACACATATCAGTTGGGCTCTGTATGGCTATACAGAGAATAGACTACACTTTGGCTTAGTTTGTACAGCTCCTTTTGACTCCAGTAGGATATTGTCTGCACAAAAGCTCCATATAAACTAATCAAGGAACTCCAGATTTGTTTCACACTGTATTTGTTCCCAGATATACTGCATCAACACACAGACCCAATGAGGCTGTGAAGCAAAGACCCAGTAAGGTTTGAAAAGAAAAAAAAAGAATTCTGTTTATCCTTGCTAATAAAATTTGCTTTGAAATCCTTCCAAGTTTGCACTCCATGGGATACTTATTTAAAAGAGAAGGGAAAGAAAACAATAGACTTGAGTGAAAATCCATCAAAAAGCATCATTTCTCTGCCAGGTGCAGCAGAAAGGAAGATAAGACAGATAATAACATTGCTGGAGCAGAATGCCATTTAGGCTGATGGATGAGAAGGGTTGACAGCTCACACAGACTGTGGGGGCAAGCAGTTGGGTATGGTGTCAGACAAAATAAATCTATACACCCTCGTTTTACTCAGACATGACTTTGTTGCAATGATACAGTCCATCACCACTTTTTGTGCTGATTCTTTCATCTTTAAATACGAAATAACAACACATTGAAAGAGCATGTAGGAAGTGCTGTTATACATATGCATAGAGCTGAGCTACCATATCTGAGAAAGGTTGGCTTCTATTTATCCCACTGTAATTTTTACACACTGAGAACCCAGCTGTCGACAGTGATGGTGTTCAGCAAGACGGCAGCTATACCATTTGGCACAGTGTTCACTGAACATATTAAGGGGACATGGGGAAATGAAAGCAGTTGTAAGAAGTGGTTATTGCTCCATGCGCAGGGGACCACTGAGGAATCTAGCGAGATGAAAGGCAAAAATGTAATATGATGAAGCGCGGTGAAGGTAGAAAGAATTCTTGTGTTGAAAGTCTTGCACTGCATTTTGTTTTTCTCACAAAATTACCACAAGAAAGGCAAGTTTTGCAGGTAATTGTGGGATTTTTTTACTACGGTAATAACTAGAAGAAAAGAGCAAGTAGTTACATATAGAAATCCTTAAACATAACCAAGACTTCTCCTTAGATTATCATAGCTGTGACAATATTAAGGAAAAATTTCTTAACAGTGAGGGTGACAGAGCACTGGAACAGGTTGCCAAGAGAGGCTGTGGAGTCTCCTTCTCGGGAGATCTTCAAAATCCGTTTGGACGGTGGCCTGCGTGTGCAGGGCGGGTGTACCTCCAGAGGTCCCTTCCAACCTTAAGCATTCTATGATTCTATGAATATATCATAGCACTTTTCACCTGTATATCATAAAACACTGCATGAAAGTAGAAAAAGATTATGAACATTGTATCATAGTAAGAGAGGCACAGAGGAACACCAAGGTGTGCTAATCTGCCAAGGTCATTCAACAGGGCAAGATAAAAACCAAGTGCCGTAATCTCTTCTCTAGCACAATATCCGTTTATGAACCAAGGACTGTGCTGCTTTTCCTTCTCCCTTTAACTTTTCTGTAAATTTCCAACATTGACAGTCTAGTTATAATCACAGAAACATCTCCGTGAATGTTGCATAACCTGTCTTTATAGGCAATAACGCATCTACCAAAGCTGATCACATAGGAGGCCATAAGCACTCAGTAGAGTAATTGAATTTCCACTGCCAGGCTTTCCTAAGGGAATTTGATTTTAAACAGAGTGGACAAGCCACTTTAGACAGAGATTGTTATGAATGTCTCCGTACCCAGACTCCATTTCCAAAGCGGATTTTGAAGGATGTGATTGAGCCGGACTGGTTTCTTCATGGCTAATTGCCTACAAGTAAGGTAGGGAATGATGCTGCTAAAAACAGCTATTTCATTATCTCTGCCCGTCTGTTACATAATAATGTGCTACTGCAGATTCACAGAACACCATGTACATAGCATGTCCTCGCAGCATCACAGGCAGAAGAAATCAGGTGAGTTCTCTGACAAAAACAGGGCAGTTGGGCAATTTTTTGTAACTGTAATTTTATGCTTCTTGCATTTAAGAGTAGAGTATAAAGTGGTCTTTTCTGGAATGAATTACTTAATAATTCTGTTACTATGAGCTTTAAATTGTATATTGATTTTACATATCTATGCCCTCCTGCTGTGTGACTTCAGATTCAGATTCAAATAAAAATTGCTTGTAACCACTCTCATTGCAGTAGAATTTTTTTAAGAAGAATGAGGGAATTTCAAAGTAAAAATTTGCTGAACCTTTTTGTAGCTATTGGACTTGGGGGAAAAAAAGCTGCTTTTGAAATAAATATGAATCAATACAATATTTTTATATTGATATAATTTAAAATTTCTTTTTAACACTTTAAGCTCCCTCTGTCTGTAAAACTCCATAAACTTTCCTGTTCAACACCAGTTTTTTAAAAAAATGTCAATTGAGTTTAGAGAGAGTCATGAACAGTCTTCTGTTCTGCAGTGCAAAGGAACAGCAAATACTTAAAAATATCTCGAACTTCTATCCAGTACCGGATCATCACCTTTAATCCCTCCCAGTGCTCTGTAATCCTAAATTAAGTCCTTTTCAGGTAATTGTGAGCCATGCCCAGCTGTCCAAGGCCAGAGGCAATCCCCACATCATATGAAGTTTTTCACAATAATGCTGTTGTTAAATTCCTAAATGGGTTTTCAATGTAATGATTCTAATAACAACAATAACAATAACAAAAGTAGGATTTTCATCCATGTAAAGCATAATTAGGAGCCCAATTTCCNAAATATCTCAAACTTCTATCCAGTACAGGATCAGAAAAAGTGAGAGGCAAAAGTACCTTTAATCCCTCCCAGTGCTCTGTAATCCTAAATTAAGTCCTTTTCAGGTAATTGTGAGCCATGCCCAGCTGTCCAAGGCCAGAGGCAATCCCCACATCATATGAAGTTTTTCACAATAATGCTGTTGTTAAATTCCTAAATGGGTTTTCAATGTAATGATTCTAATAACAACAATAACAATAACAAAAGTAGGATTTTCATCCATGTAAAGCATAATTAGGAGCCCAATTTCCAAAAGTTTTACAGTTCCTTGAAAGATAACCCCCAAGTTACAGGGAAATCTAGGAGCTCTGAATTTCAGGCAAGACAGATGTTCTTGCTGAGGCATATTTGCTCCCCTAGCTTTCAGTGGCACCTAGTGGAAAAGAAGCAAGTTGAAAGGAGGAATAGTTTCAGAAGGAAAATGTAACTACACAGTCTTTTCCAGTCCCATCATAAAACATTTCTTCAGTTTCTCTGAAGAAATGCTGATGTGGAATTGCTATATGGGAAAAAGGGAATATGAGCTTTTAATCTGATACAGAGCTGGGGCGTACTGGCAGCAAGGGTTTGTCCTCCTGATAAAGGTTTGCCCTTCAAACTAAGCTCAAAAGTTATCACATCACATTTGCAAGTGGAAGAAGAGGTAAATGCAGCATAATGAAAAAGACAGTAATGCTGCAAGCACAGGCAAGCTGCAAAAATGACAGGAAAGGTTACAGCTGATCTAAGGTAGGGGCTGGGATCACTTTACAGCTCTTATTGGAAGTACAGGCAAGTCCTGCAGGCCTTTTTATCAGAGCAAACACTTTCAGTTGTCTTTCTCTTCTTACAAGTGAGAATATCTGCTTATGGTAAGCAGTTTGTTAGTCTTTTTTGTCTCTGGTTGTGTTCCTGTAACTAAGTAATTTCACTGAGATATATTCCCTGTTCTGAGAAAATACATGCCAAGCTCCCCGGTATCTGTGTGTGCAGTTTTTATTTTTTATTGGAAGGTCTGCTTCCAAGAAACAACTTCTTGCTTCAGCCGCTGGTCAGGGAAGGGACTTTGCCTTTGTTCTTGTCTTTAAGTCCCGTCTACCCCAAGGTACTGGAGTTCCTAAATGATACCTCATAAACTTTGTTTTACCCATTTTTGCAATCTCCTGACAGGCAGCAAAGTCCACAGCCCTCTCAGAGCACTGCTTCTTCGGCTTGTAGTTTTCCTTAGATTCCTTCTGCAGCACACTGAGAAATCTGCCCTGCAAGCTCGTCTGAAAAATGCCCACGCTGGCAATGCTCTCCCACCTGTCATAGCTCTGCTAGCAGCTGTGCAATGGAGTCACCTTCTCAAAGGAAATGTAAAGCTGTAAGGAGTTACAGCAGGGACTCGAAAAGTTTTTTGAAGAGTGCTGATCTCTCTACAGCCAGAACAGATCTTTCTGCACACCACACTTTAATGGTCTTCCTTTTAAAAACTTGCTGTATTTTTTCTATGCTCCCCCTTCCCAGTTCTTTTACGTATGTATTTCCTCTGCTTTCCTCGATACTTTCACTGTGTATAGCTGAAAAGCGCCAAACAAAACAGTTCATTACTGCATTCTTATCCTTCTCTACTTCAGCTGCACAGTCAGACACTAGACTATTTCTTTTGAAAGAAAAATATACCACTCTCTTCTGTACTCACATATCTTTGACAGAGTTCTTTCTTTCATGCAGAAAGCTAACTGAAAGCTAAAATACTATGCAAGCAGTAAAAACATTCCATTTCTGTTTGTCCTGTGGTTTTAATCCTTTTTAAGTGTTTGTTTTGATATATCTCCAGATTCAAAATGTGATGGCTTAAGCATATGGTAACTTTGCTGGGTAGGTGTTTTGTTTGTTCTAAGCATCCTGTCCTTTCATCCAGTTTAGTATGTATTCACCCCACAGTACTGAGGCCAAAGGACAAAAGGAGCCCAGACAGACAATTTATCAATAGTTACAGTTTCATCATGCAGGGCTACTGCATTCCCCCCAGTACAGATTAGCCCTGTTTGAAGTATAGCTTGCCCTTATGGTGCCAAATATATCATGGCTGGAGCCTGGCTTTAGCATTAACCCTGTGGTACTGCTGCCACTAACCACTTTGGTTGCTATCCATAGGAAAACAAATGGTGGAATATTGAGAGCCTTAATTGCTGGAAAATTACACTACTACAAAACTGATGGAAATAGAGTAGCAAATATTGGGCATTATTTATTAGATAAAATCCAAACATGAGCCTGTAGGGATAGGCTAATATTTCTAAACCTTAATGCTTCCCAGGTTCCTAACTTGATATTTAACCAGTTAAACAAGCCTTCACATACATGCTTGAATAGGAATTCAGAAGTTAGACATTCTCGTTTGAGAGCTTAATCTGTACATGAAATCAGAAATAACAAACAAAAGGAAATATAGTTAACAGGACTCCACAAATTAAATGACCCCTCCTTTATCATTCAAATAAGAGAAAGTTGTTTTACATGTGATAAGAAAACACTATTTGCCATAGTCATTAAGTACAGAGGACCAAATGTGAGGACCACTGGAATCAGTAGAAAAATTCTGGCTTCCTTTGGTATTGTACTGGGCTATGATTAATTGACACCTCTCCTGTAGTCTAATTCATTCACTGAATGTTCTGTACATTAGATTTTAGATGAAAATCTAAATTTCTTGAGATCTAAGATTTCCTAGCAAATGAATATTCTTATGCTTTTCTTTGACATGCATCATATCTCCATGAAAATATTAAATAGCAATTTGTAAATTTTTACTGAATAATTTCATTCCTCCAACATGCTCAATATTTTTCCTAACACTTATATACTCTGCATTTATCTTATCTCGTCTTCCTGTTTCCTTCTGTTAAGTGCTAACGCAATATAGTGAAAATTGCAAATAGATAGGTTTCATATCTGTTGATCTGCTCACCTTTCATTTTAAAATAAGGTATTGTAATTTCCTTCCTCTTTTTGGCCTGTATATTAACTGCCAAAAAACTCTAATGCCTTTTCATATTATCTTAGAAAACATATTTTTATACCCTGATCATATTGCTTTGGGAATACACAGTACATTAAGTACTTGGAAGAGAGAGGACGCGTATGTCTGCAGTTCCATTTAGCATCTTTCTAGAAGGGCAGAAGCACTTTTATTTGATTTTTAATAACAAAGGCCTTTTACATTCCCTCAGTCCTGGACAATCATCTAAGTTATATTTGAACCAACAAGTTCCAATTTACTTTCAGATTTACTATTTCCAGAAATTCTAAACTTAATTGTGACAGAAGACATTTCTTTTTACCTATCACCTATCATTGCTAAGAAGCAATGACAGTGAAGTTATATGACATGCATTGCCCCCTCTCACTCTTCACAAAAGCGATCTGGAAGCTTTTGTGTTGTGAAAAGATGAGTCTTCCCCAACTAAACTCTCCCAAGAGGGGAGTCCCAGTGCTGTCTACAGAACAGGGAAAGGATCTTGTCTCCAACATTTGTACGAGGCAAGATGGAGAGAGAAGCTCTTCATTTAAACCCATGTATGGACGAGTCAATCGTGTTAGTTCCATTTGCTTATTAATTTAGACATGTCTAGTTTAATATACATCTTTTAGAAAACATGCATTATGTGAATGGCTGCAGGAGGACAGCACAGTATTAACAGAAATGAGAGTTAAAGAACATGCTAAACTTGCCTAACTTTTGCCTATGCTTAGCTCAGATTCAGTTGCTGCTATGAAAGTTTCCTTTCATAAGAGTGGTTTTAAAATATCCAGAGAGGAATAAAATGACTTGGAAAAAGGGAGCAATTTGGCAGATGAAAGTCACACCTACCAAAATAATGTACATAGGCCAAGGACTTATGAGACTAATTCCCCAAAATAGCTCTAGGATTAGTGAACTGCTATTTTTGGACTTTGTGAGGAGCAAAAGGAAAAACAGAAATATACAGCTGAAAAATGACATTGTATCATTAACTACAAAAGCTTTTTTTTCAAGGAAGACTTGCAATTTCACAGATTTTCTTGCTTCTTGTAAAGTTTTCCATCATATATAATAGCCTCCTTGTTCTTTTCTCTTCTCTAAACAATTGGTTATCCTCCAGGAGTCTGGTCCTGCCGGGTACCCCTCAAGCAGTATGATTAGTGATCACTGGTAATTCCTTCTGGAGCCACTGACAGCTAAGGACACTATTTCCAGGGTCACTCAGCACTTCACAGGATCAGCCCTAAATTTCTGAGATTAATGTCTCCTTTCTCTCCTTCCTCCTCTAAGACTTCCCTTGCTAGAATGTATTTGGTTATCTACACCCATGGATGTTAATGAGAAAAAGAGGCCGAGTGTGCTTACAGATGTGACAAGAAGTTTGCAGGCCAGTTCTACAAATCTCTAATTCACAGCTTTGCTTTAATCAAGGCATTAAAAGAAGGTTGAAGACCAGTTTGAACATAATAGTGCCAGCTAATATCGAACAGTTGTGGGCCTTCGCTTGCCAAGGACTATACAAAAACTGTTTTTTGTGTTCAGTCTCTATCCTTAAGCTGTCCATAACAGACAAGGAGTTGAGTGACTGACTTCCCCCGCTCTGAGAAACAAGACATGCATTTCAACGCAGATATCCTGGTAGCAATGCTATCAATATTGAAAGTCAATGCCTTTTCTTTCAAACTATGCAGGGAGTAAAATGAGTAGCATTGGTATGTCCTGTAGTCAATATAGTGTGTTTCTGTATGCATGAGTATGAGAGGCAATTCTGAAATGGAAATGACCCAAAACAACTCTTAAAAATAGTTCCCAGTAGCATGTACCGTATTTCTGTAGTACCACTCGATATTATAGAACAGTCATGTTAAGTTATTTCCCATTTTCTCTGGCATGACAAAAGAAAGCTACCATGGCAGATTTGCGCACGCTGGGACTGCTGACCTAGAGAACAGTGACGCTGGCGTTTTCAGTCTCCTGGCCTAGCCTTGTTCCCTGAGACCACTTTTTGCCTGAGGTTTGTCTGAACTGAGGAAATGAACCAGGCTTTGGCTTATCGTAGACGACATACATATTTTAGTTTTCAACGTCATATGGCATGAAGCACGGATGAAGGAAAACATGTTTAAAAACAAGAGACTAGGGCTTGTGAGAGTTAAGCCACACATAACGTTTTCTGAAACTCTACCTTTAGTCAGCAAGAAGCAAGTGACTGATGAAAGAACTTATCAACAAATTGGTTTTGTCATCCTTGAAAAACTTCTCTAGTAATATTCAGCTGTATGGTTGCCATCTGATTATGAAGGGGGTGTTAATTGTCAGCTGATAATGAAATTATTACACAAATGTGTTGAATCTATGGACTGGTTCAGTATGGATAGCCTCTGATTGCGGTGAAAAACGTAAAACCAACACCCCATCAGCAGATACATTCAGGCTCATGGCAAAGTAAACAAGCGTTAGGCAGATATTGATCATTCTTGTATTTAATGTCATGAGTAATCTCAGGATTGAGTGGAAGTATGGTCGAACAGATACATGCATGGACCTGACACCTAACCTATACCGGGCTTGAGTCTCAGAATTCTCAGTTGGCCTTAGCCAGCATTTTAGTTTCTGATTTTCTATAAGCACTAAGTAAATGTCTGATTCATGCTCATGAATCAAACTTACACAGTGAGACTTAAACAACTACTTAAAAGTCAAGTGAGAGCCATCACATAGACTTAAGAACCTGCTTGTATATTTCCCTGAATTAGGGTCTCAGGCTCTGCAAAGCAGAGGTGGAGATGTTTACATTCCTCATGGGGATGTCTACACTCCTTACACATATCTCCTCCAGCTTCCCTATCTCTTTTACACCATCAGAACAGACTGTCTCTACCTCTGTGTGTATATATATATCTATAGAGAGAGAGAGAAAAACTGGTATTGCAGTCTGGCTATCATGGCAGTAGAAACAGTAATTACCATTATTTTGATAATTGTGTGTATGTGTGTGCACAAATTAAAAATATAATCAATATCAAATGCAAAGCCGTTTAATCCCAAAGTGAATTAAAACTCACTTACACATATCTGTGAGAAAAGAAGGTAAACCCTACCCTGAAAGTGATGTGAGACTGAGAATTTGGGGCAGTTTCCTCCAGTTACAATGCAAGTTCGGAAATCTTCTGTCCTGAGACTAGAGAGATCTACAGTCCAGAAATGAATTTTTCCATCAGAGCAGAAGGAAGAACTGACTTCTTGCACAAACCTACTGGGATCTGGGCCTCCATGGGATCACGAGCATGTTTAATCTGCTCTATAAACCATGCTTGGTGTCTGACCAGTCATGCTCCAAGCTTTCATGGCCTAACATGAAAAAACTTGTAGCTTTAGCCAGGGACATTTCAAGCTTTGTGGATCAGTATATTGCAGTTAAACAAAACTTTATGTCAGATATCTTAAAACGGATTCCTAAAATGCAGAGTGATGTTGTGAACAAATGTTTGTTCGAAGTCGAGTGAGCATATTTAATAATCATCACTTATATCCTACTGCAATTCCTTATCCCAAAATTTTCAAACTGCATTATGAATGCAAGCGTTTATTCCTTCAAATAATACCCTGCGGTTGAACACCATAATGTGGTACTCTCACCACAGAGAGTAGCACAAGTGGTGTGATATTAGTTGACAAGTTTTACTTTCCCCAGAAAAGCGGGAGTCTAAGATCCACCAGAGACCTTGGAAATATTCCTTTTTTTTAAGTTCAGTGAGGAGCACTAAAAATTTACACACAACCAAATCAATATTCTTCACAAAAGAATGAAAATACAGTTATCTTAAGGGTCAGTGAACTTATCCAGATGACTCTTAACTCCAAACCACAGCCCGCTGATGCATTAACATCTAAAGTGCCTGAGGCGGAGGCCTGCAAAGATGACATTTTACACCTATCTTTTCAATCAATTCTGTACTGTACATGAAGAAGAATAGAAGTCCTTTCATGAAAAGCTGAGCACTGCTCCTACCAGTTCGTGGGAAAGGGTCACAGCAGAGGATTTATCTGCTGAAGCTCCTGCCTATGAATCATGAAAGCCCAAGAGGATTAGAATTTCAGATTCAGAAATGCGCACAATAATATGTCTAGGCTCTGGATGGCAGAGTCCAGTAATTGCTCATGCTTACTCTATTTTCTGGACACTGCAAGTAAGGAAGCAAAGCAGCAAATAAAACAAAATTGGTGGATTGATTCCAATTGTGGTTTATTAAGATGCTTAATAGAAGGTAGACATGGGGTTAAATAAAAGTGGCACATTTTAATACCTCTTTCTCTTAAGCATTACTGCCTACTAAATGGTACTGTTGTTCTGGAAATAAATAAATAAATAAATAAAACTATATATTCAAAACACAGCAAGATATACAACTCCATATGTTTTGAGGTTGAGTAGCATATTTCTCACCTCTACATTAAATGGAATCTGAATCATTTCATCTATTCTTTATATTGACATCAGCCTGGGGTTGTGAAGGTATTTCTGGTGAACATTAGTTTTTAGATATAGCTATATATATGATTTATTTATTGAGATGATTGAATCAAAACTTTTTTACTCCAAAACAAGAAAACCACTACTGGAGTCTATGGAAACTTTGTTTGCAGAAGAGTTACAAGGTTGCAAGAGAAAGTTCAAATGGAGTTGTCAAAATAATTTATATTAGACAAATCAGACTCTGTATAATATTGAGGGAATCATCTAGATGGAAGTACAATTACCCCTTGTGGCAAAGAGCCATCAAATCAACATTTACATTTTTAAAAAATGCATTTAACTATTATATTACTAAGACCACACAACATATCACATGCTTAGAGGATTTTCCACCACTGGTCAGAAAGTTACAGTGGAGACAGGTTATTTTTTTAGAATCTGCATAAAAAAATGCTTCAGAAAAGCATACATACTTCCACAGAGCAAGAAAAGCAACCCAGTCTCAGGCAGCAAGTCTAAACAGGTTGCCAGGTGGTTTGAAAGTATCTTCTTTATCTTCTTTCCATACTATAGAAGACTTTACTCAGTTGACTGTGCTGGCTATAAAGCAATGTAGCCTCACAGGCTGCATTTGGGGTGCAGCTGCTTTGCTAAAGCTGCTGTCCCTGCCTCCATCCCTGCTGCCCCATGGAGCAGCACAGCTCTAAACCCGTGAGTCACCACACAGATCCATGTTTATGTCCCAAACCATTCAATCAATCCTACCCAGGACTGGTAAGAAACAGATTTCAGAATCATGCCAGACTCTCTCACGAATTCCGTTTTCTCATTAACTCTTAAATATATGTGTGGTCTTTCTCATAAGTGGCAATAAAAAAAATTATAATCTTCATTGTGGCTATGATTTAGCAGTAATTCTCCTTAGTAACCTTTTCTTTTTTTTTCACTTACCCTCACACTCACATTTATTAGAGAGTGGTACTCTAATTTACCGACCTGAGTGGAGATATTAGAACAGTAGAAAATGATTATCCAAAACTCCATTAAAATTACTCAGCCCCAAGAAAGATTGGCAGTCATGAGAAGAATAAAACAAAAAGAAAAGAATGGGAAAATAAAAGTGCAAAATCCACTGCTTTTCTATTTCTGCTATCTGTTGCAATCAAAGCCTGTCCTTTCTCTTGCTTGATTTTACTTTATTAAGGAAAATCAAAAAATCACAACGGTGAACAGTCAAATTTGCAAACTCTTGTTTGTGTCTCCTTCACTGCCTGAGGGCGCTTTCTTTTTAAAGGCTTGTCTGTGTTTACTACCCCACTGTGACCACAGAGGAGGGTGCTGGGAGATCACGGAGGCCTGTTGCTGATGCTGTTATGTAAAGCAGCTACAGCTCTGTAAATCATGGTGCTCTTCAGCCAGCTCAGGCATTGCTCTTTTGCGCTTCTTGATACATAGTCCTCCATTTTTATAGGGCAAAATAAGAACACCAATCTCACTTTTGGTAAAGTAAAATAAGCAAAATGGGTGGCCGTATGGCTGCAAGGGGCCAGCCCCAAAGCAAAGCATTTTCAAGCAAAGCATCATTTGAAGATGTAAATTTACAGAAATGTTACTTTTTCTACTGAGTGTAAATACAACAATTTTGAAGGCCAAAGCAATTTTTTGAGATAGCTTTCTGCTGAGGAGACAAAGATGTCTGTATGTAATTCCCCACTATAAATCTGTATCCTTGAACCTGTGGAACAAATGAAATTCTAACTAACCTACACTTTTTTCCTGTTTCACTTGGAGTGTCTCATATTTTACTTATTGCTTAATGTACCAAATGTGGTCTTAGTGTGTGAGAAAAAAAACTTAATAATTTTATTGAGAATTGTTTAAGTATTTTCCAAAATTCAGTTCTGACAAAGCTGATTAGAAAACTTATTAAATAAAAAAAAAAGGATGTCTATGAAATATTTAAATCTACTGTTAGAATCTGTCTTGAAGAAAATAGTTAACGATGAATTTAAAAACTGCTTTATGATAAAAAGTGAAGCTTCAAAATCAAAGCAAAACTTTCTGAATTTACCTAATCTATATACTATGCATGACCTCAAGCCATTTCTCAGCATTTTGCTATAGTAGCTTTGGAATACTGACTTTCTGGGCTATTACAATCCTTACGTTTTCTGCACGAAGCTGAATTATTTTAGATGACCAACATTTTTCTAACTGTTTCTAATTGCATTTCCTTAGATGAAAGCTAAATTAGGATCACAAAAATGCTCTCATGAAGCTACACGACTTTATTTACTAACATAGATGGATGATCCAACTGCGGGGAAAAAATAAAACACTTACTGAGACAAAATCAATCTTTCCCATTTCTACCACATCTCAAATGTCTTTATGAGCATTAATAGCTCCATTTTCAAAAGCAATTTTCTAGTGAGGAAACTGAGTGCAAATGACATAACCATTCTTGTCCTTGATCTCCATATTCTTCCAATAGCTTTGCAGCAATAGGATTAGTACTGAAGCTTCTGCATTGCCAAATGGGAGCAGACAGTTTGTTTGAAGTTTGTTTAAAGACTTGTTTTGTTTGAAATTTGTTTAAAGATATCTTCCTTCTTCCTTAAGAATGCTTGACTTTCTATAGTCTCTCATGGCTGTAAGTTCTACCCCTGCTGCCAAGAGGAGAAATGATCATTTTGGCCGAATAAAGGAAGTGCACGGTTGTCGGACATGAGAGGAGTATTATTCACTAATTCCCTTCTAGAGCAGTAGCTGTTCATGTAAGCCCTTCCTGGTACTTTGCAGTGTGCAATTCCATATTCAACTCCAATTTCTACTTTGCATGAAGACAGCCTCATCATTCAGTAGGTAGGAAACACATCAGATCCCCGAGTGATTAGTCATCATTTTTCTA
The DNA here is from genome assembly GCA_013389825.1 of Crypturellus undulatus. Classification (NCBI taxonomy): domain Eukaryota; kingdom Metazoa; phylum Chordata; class Aves; order Tinamiformes; family Tinamidae; genus Crypturellus; species Crypturellus undulatus. The sequence goes on from VWPW01013353.1 coordinate 576,459, forward strand.
GCAGGATGAAACAGGATGAGTTTTTTGGTTAAGGGTTAATCAATCTTGTTTTGCAGGGATCTCAGAGCCCCTGCCTTAGAATGGTCCCGAAGTCTTTTTGATGAGGGGATTAGGAAATTCCCTGATTTCACTCTGGAGGAAACCAATTACAATGCCTTTATGCCAAATATGTAGGAAGACATTTTCAGTCATGTGCTGTTTCATCTACAGGCATTGGCTAGGCTCTGCTTTATAAAGCAGCTTGGAGGAACATTGGTAATCACGTGTCCTATCACCCTCAGGCACCCCTATTCTGAATCTCAGCTAGCTCCACAGAAGTAGGGAGAGAAGGCACCACTGCTTTTGCTCTTGCTTTCTTCAGCAATATACTGGAGAGCACAGGGAAAGCTAGCCCAGCAAGCACATTTGGAGGTATGAAGTGTTCTGTGTTTCCCACTAGGGAGAATTTAATTGCAGAAACAGAGAAGAAAACAGAAATCTGAGAATATCTACAAGACTGTGCAAGCAAATGGAAAAGCTGGCAGAGCATATCTTCACATATGGTGGCCAAAAAAAAGTGGTGATAACTCTACACTAAGCCTAAGGTATGATCGACTCCGAGGTTGAAATGCATACGCTATAGTCCTTTTGTGCACTCCCACAGAAGAGATTGGGGTGTGACATGGGGACAAGAAGTGGATGGGCTGTTAGGTCACAGGATGAAAAATGACATAACTTTCCATATACAGGGAGAGGAGAGATGCACTGTCCCCACATGAGGGAAGGTATAGAAAGAAAAAAAGAATCAGAAAAGTGATAGAAAATTTTCTTCATAGATCACATTTATTTAAAGTTGAATCAGGGAGAGGGTTTTATTAGGAATTCTGGAGAGCTGCTATTAGAGTGCAATGTTCATGAGGAATGTGAAAAACAAAGTGCATAAATATACATGATAACTCTTTACGGGGCTGGGGCCATATGACAGGAAGGCAGCAGTTTTTGGTTAAGTGCCTGAAGAGTGCAACCTAACCATTTCTGATTTAAATGGCAACTCTCCATCCTGGATGTCCCTCTTACAGGAAGGATCAATGTGTTAGTTTGACACATTTTAATAATGGAAACAAATACTTTCCCTCTTGAACACTTTTGGAAAATAGTGACAAGAAATAACTTGGTTACTTTGGAGAACAAGAAGGAAAAGAAAGAAAAAATGTATTTGAAATGTGCCCTAAGGATCATTCCATAGGGAGGTCCTTTGAAGATGACACCTGAGCAGCAGGTCTGCTTCTCTCTCCCTCCCTTCTATCTCTCTACCACACATGACAGCAATATGTATTTTGCAGCTCCCAGGAAAATTCTCCCACTTTGAAAAATTGTCTTTATGCATAGGAACGGTCTAAACTTTTTAAGAGTTCATAGAGTTTACAAAGTAATACCATCTGATTCTGCAGGGACAGAGCAGGACTTCCTTTTCAGAGCTTTCTTTACCTTGCACAGGGGAGAACGGAGCCCTATGGCAGAATCTCACAGAGACCTTGTGGGACTCAAGGCAATATTAAACTGCATTTATAACCACTCTCCCTTTATTATTCTGTACTTGACTACAGGACATGTAACTGCCCAGCCCTTAGGAGGGCTTTGCACTGGGGAGAGCACAGATCAGGTTGCCTTAGTGTTTCCTGGGTCATGGGCAGAAGAAGCAGAGCAATGGTGAAGGAGCTTGCAAGAGCAGAGCACAGGGAGGATGCAGAGAAACTGAGAAAATGATGAGAATATAAAGAGAAATAAGAGGTGGAAGAGAGCAGAAGAGCAGACAGCAAGAACTGTACACTTGAGATGTTGAACTGCAGGAGAAAGCCTTGAATAGGCCGAAAGAGAGGTAGCACAAAGCAAATCATAGAATCATTATGGTTGGAAAAGACTTTCGAGATCTTTGAGTCCAACTGTATGCCCTTCAACACCATACCTGTTAAACCATGTCCCAAAGGGCCTCATCTACACGTTTCTTGAACACTGCCAGGGATGGTGACTTCACCACTGCCCTGGGCAGCTTGTTCCAGTGCTTCACCACTCTTTCCATGCAGAAATTCTTCTTAATATTTAACATGAACCTCCTCTGGTAAAACTTAAGGCCATTTCCTCTCATCATATCAGTAGCTATTTTGGATTGATCCCCGCCTCACTACAACCTCCTGTCAGGTATTTGTAGAAATTGATAAGGTCTCCTATGAACCTCCTCTCCTCTGGACTAAATAACTCCAGCTCCCTCAACTACTCCTCATAAGGTTTTTTGCTCCAGTCCCTTCACCAGCTTTGTTGCCCTTCTTTGGACTGGCACCAGCACCTCTATGTGTTTTTTGTAGTGAGGGGCCCAAAACTGAACACAGTATTTGGGTGGGAGAGGCAGGCTATGGACACAGGAACAGGGGAATTTACAGCCACTGGAGAACTGACCTCTACACAATGTGGAGCTGAACCCTAAGACCTGTGAGAATTAGAAAAGGTTAAATATAATTATACCATCATTACCTGTCTACCTTTTATTATCTTTGCAATTGAAATGTTCTTTTACTTTTATATAACTATGTATATTTCGTACTCAACTTATCCAAGGATAGCTTTTATACGAAAGAAGTTATACAGATGAATAGGGTGAAGATACTGGTTATGTGACATTTATCAACTGTGACTATTATAAAACCAGAGCTGATAAGAGGAAGAGGCACAAGTAAAGAAGAAATAAAATAAATAAGGAAATAAATAAGATATAAAACAGGAAACTTGATGGAGGGAACAAAAAGAGAATGGAGATAAGACAGAATGAAACTGGGAGGTGAATGGAAGGATGATGGCAATGAAGAAAAGTGTTAAAATAATGTTTCTCCAGCTTTGTGAAAGCATTAGCTTATTTGGACTGTCTCTGTATGATCTCCAGTGGGCCCAGACTGTTAATAGAATATTTTGTGTCTAGGTAATTCTTTCTCTTACTAATACTTTGCAACCCATTCTTGAACACTTTTATGACCCTTTGCTGGAGAAACAACACTTCAGAAGGTTGTTAAAGTGCTAACAGTGGTGAAGATTGTTATTAGTGACATTATTAGCTTTCAGTGATACTAGTATACAGACATAAGAAATAAAAGAGTGAGGAGAATAAAAATAAAAATAACAAAACTTCAGGCATGAAGGAGTCAACCTACTTATCGGGACAGATGAAGAACGCAGTTCACTCAGATTCAGTGTACTAAATCAAGGAGTGCAAAATGACTTAATTATATTAAAGGCTCCCCAGACATATTTTCGTCTCTGAAGTGCAATATCACTGCCTGATGTTGGTCTGGCAAGCAAAACCAATTTTCATTCTACACATATCCTTATTTCAGACAGTAAGATGATTTATGGCACAGTGTACTCAGCTCAAAGTAATCATGCTGCAATCCTCTCTCCAACACATCTGGAAACCTCATGGCAGTCTAATATAAAACACAACCTCTTTTAATACATCAGCCTTTTCTTTGCTTTGCATAAAGATCCAAAGTTTTGGGGCTAGAAAAATTACAATTCATGTATTTGTTTTCTTCTGTGTTTAGTCTGCAAACTGAGACTGTATTTTACTCAGTAACAAACAAATAAAACAAATTTTACTCAGTAATAAACAAATCTTGGATCCAGAACCAATAGTTTTCTATTGGTGGCAGGACAGGACATTCCTAAGGAATTGAAATATTTGGACTTGAATTTGGGCCTCTGACTAAATCTACATATACGGACACCTTTCCAAATTTTTAAATTCCTTCATTTCTGATGTAAAACAACTACTTTATTTTTCATGCAATATAAACTCAAACAGTGGTAGTTTCACAACTAATTCAAATAACACAAGTAACGAAATAGAAGAATGTTAAAATTGTGTGTCATAAAAGTAGCTATCTCCAGATGCATTTTACATTAGTGCTGCTTTCTTCTATTTAAAAGCCTACATACTGAAGTACTTAGCTCATTTAACTAGGCAAATCAGGACAAAACTAAAAGCAACTTTATTGCTTATCTAAAAATAAATATTAAATCTGCATATCAGCTTTCCTGAATGTAAAGGTATTGTTTATTTCAGAGGGCTCTTGAATGACAGGACATTTAACTAAAAATCAGTGTAAAGAAAAAGATGACTGATCAATTGAAGTCCCCACTAAAAGAAAAAAATATTCTGTTTATTGCTTTAGGTCACAACAGGAAGGCGGGGAGTAGCAGGTGGCAACTATAAAACACAAAGATTTCCTTGACTACCTTCTTGGACAATGCAGCAAGTTTTCACTGAGATAGATACAATCATGCTGTTGATTCTGTTGAGTTGTTCATACTAGGAGCCATGTACACTTGTCAGAGTGTGCATTTGTTGTCACAGACTGCATACAAAAAAGGCAGAGATCTTGACCCCACATGCCAAAGCGGGCGGATTCAGACATCTCTAGGACAGAGACTGACTGGTTATACCACTTTCATTTTGGGAAAGGTAGTCGTAGAATCACAGAATTATAGAATCATTATGGTTAGAAAAAATCTTCAAGATCATCGAGTGCAACCCAAATCTGTCACCACCATGCCTGCTAAACCTTGTCCCTGTGGGTCTCATCTACACGTTTCTTGAACACTGCCAGGGATGGTGACTCCACCACTTCCCTAGACAGCCTGTTTCAGCTCTTGACTACTCTTTCCGTGTAGAAATTTTTCCTAATATCTAACCTGAACATGCCAGGGATGTGGCAATAAGGAGTAGACACAGCCAATGCCAGATTCTTGTAACAGCACTCTGCTACTCTTCTCCGTTAAGCTGAAGAAGAGGCAAGATGCTATGTGTGAAATTAGCAACTAACCCACACCCGAGACAAGATCTTGGTCTTTCCTGAATCCTCCTTGTCCACTGAGTGACAACTGTCCATCAGTTTTCCTGCTGGATTCAGTAAGAACTTCTACCAGTGATTTTGTCCTCTCATGATTTACCATGGATGTACTAATTGCTAAGGATAATGAAGAAACTTGACTCCAATCAAATAATTTTGTGAGAATAACCTCTGAGAGTACAGTGAGAAGAAGGCAGTAGTCTTTATTATAGTGGTTTACAGGACTTATCATATGTTTTAGCTGCTGAGATGAGTCAGGTCTTCCTCTTCATACCGTTAAGCAGAGTTGCCCAGCATAGATGGGCAATTTTCTTAATATCCGCACAGTAATTTTTCTTTCCCACTACCTTTGATCACAGGGAGCAATTTATCAAAATTCAAATAAATTTTATTTCCATATTAGAAAAAAAATATAATAGAAAACTTCTCGCTTAAGTTGTTCAACGTCTTTCAGCTGTTGATGAGAAAACTCATTATCAGAAAAGTTAAAATCTGCTTAATATTGAATAGCTAATGTTAAAGAAAAAAAAAAAGAAAGGAAACTCTATAACTTACCCTGTGTTTTATAGTCAATTCCAGTTACTAAAATTAAAAACTAGACTATTGTTTTTGGCACTTCAATATTCTCTCTCCTCATAACTCTTTAATTTTGGTGAGCAGAACAGGAACTCCACTGTGTTTTAAGAACAGGCTGAAGGCCAAATTCCTTGACTTTGCATATAGCTAAAACAGTCATGGAGCTGGCTGTAGGGGAGCTGACTGGAACATCTGCAGAGGTGTCTGGGGGACCTTGTGGTTTAGGGGCCATTTACCTGTGACAGAGGAAAGGGAAGAACTTTTATTTTACACATGCCACGAGTTCAATATTTTAAAGGGACTGTATAAGTTGTTCAGACGTATGACTCCTGGGCTGAGCTCATGTTTTATGATTAAATCCGTTAATCTAAATGTATGGTGAAGCAATTCACTCATAGGAAGAAAAATCAGGTATCTATATCAAATCAGGTATCTATATCTGTGGCTTACACTCATCACTGCAGCATTTAACCCTATGTATACATCAGTGATGTGTCGGTAGAGAGGCATATGAAATTCTTCTGGATGTTGTTTTGCCCACTCTCTTTTGTCATCATGGGGCCACTGGAGGGTGTCCCCCTAAGCTTGAGCAACAGGGTGCACTCAGGGATTGCTAACTCCTGTGGGCTCCCCAGCGTGAGCCCCTNGGATGTTGTATTGCCCACTCTCTTTTGTCGGTACTTATCAATCATGGGGCCACTGGAGGGTGTCCCCTTAAGCTTGAGCAACAGGGTGCACTCAGGGATTGCTAACTCCTGTGGGCTCCCCAGCGTGAGCCCCTCTTCTATGGGCTGCATCATCCTGAGCCTCGCACACGTTGGTGTGGTGCCTGTCAATACCTACAGTATGATTTAAAAGTCTGCATTCCTTTTTTCACTGTGATTTCTCAATTCCAAATAAACCGAGGTCGAGAGTGATGTGCTCAATATGATTTTCTTACAGTCCTTTCCAGAAAACAGCCTGGCCGGTTCAGAAATCAAACTAACCAGCTAAGAAGGGTACAACCCCTGATCTACAAGATGGCTGCTGCATTGGAGGGTCGTGGCAGAAAGGGCTTTAAATGGGACAAGCCTGACAGAGGAATTCCTCTGGATAGAGTCTGGGAACAGAACAGACAGCTGTTATACTTGTCCTTATACAAATACACTAAATAATTTCCATGTAAGATCCCTTCTGCGTTCTCTTCATGCAGTTAAATATCCTTATTTCTTCACACTTGGGGTAAGTTTGTTTGCTGGGTCCATTCCACAGAGACCATTTTCAGAAAATTATTGTTCTTGGATGAGAGCATGAATTAGTTGAAAAGTTATCACTGAGCATCTCACTCCATTCTTCTCTGGATTTAAATTAGTGTACTGCAGCCTGCTTATTGAAAATACAGATTATCGACAACCTTCTGCCATTGTGTATACATGTAATTTTTTTCAAATTATAGAAATACAAAGCAACTGTCATTGCTGCTAGTGTAAGAACTTTCTAAAGTTTTCGGAATCAGGCAGAAACAAAAACTAAATGCGAGACATTTTTTCAGGGAATGCATCCGTTTCCAAGACATATCAGGCTTCTAATTAGTCTAAGAACTAGACTAGTAGTCTGAGAACAGCCTGGAAAGAATAGGACCTTTCTCAGAGGTTGGTTTCTTCATGATTCTGACCTACTTTCCATGCTTTTGCTGATAATCTACAGTTACTTCATGAATCATTTGTGTGTGCTTATAATATGAAACATCTTTGGAACTTGTCATATGATACACAGCATGTAAATGCATGCCAGAAAGGGCTTTTGTCTGTAGATGCATGCTTTATATTCTGCAATGGAGAACAGCATACATTATTTTTATTTTTACCTAACAACTTGCTGATAAATAGGTCAAAAAAGTAATTATTGCATTTGTACCTTTTATTTCCTAAAAGCTCTGGAAATAAATGCATTTTCTTTCTCAGAACAGATGTCCATTAATGGAGTTCTCTGAAAGTTGACTGGTCAGTCATATAAGTTTGTTTCTCTAAAGCCTTGATATATAGACCAGGCTTTGAAAGATGTGGAAAACACCCATAACTAACACCTGTTACTACAGTCCCTTAAAATCCTTTTAGAAACTCACAGTATCATTGATCCTTGACAGCAGAATGATTAGTACTTAGCAGTAGAGATAGTAACTTGGTGTGGGAAAAGAAATCTTGCAATCTGTCTGTTCTGGTCTTGGAGTTCCTTCTCACTCACATAGATGGTCATCTTCACTTGATCTCTTGCAAAGTTATCAAGGGAACACACTATCTCTCTGTTTCATACCTGGCTAGAAGACTCAAAATTAAACCTTCTAGCTCCTCTTGTCCATTATGTGGGATGGCAAAATGAAAAGAGGTAATAAGACCTAGAAACTCAAAGATAGGAATTACAGCTGTTTCTTTGAACATCCAGCCCAGTCGCCTCCTACCACATCTGACATTATAAGGCTTAAGTGGTTTTGGAAAACACATGTGAAACAGGAGGAAATAGAAAGACAAAGTCAGAAACCTGGCTTAGATGTGTGCTTAAAAACAGTATTACTTGTTTATATTTCAGGTTTTACAGTCAGGCCCTTTTATGTGACAACTATAATTCAGCATGTCAGTATTAACTGTATTTGTTTTTTTAATTATAAATAATTAACCATAGTTCTTTAAATAGAACAAGTGGTATCCACTTTTAATATCACAAAGTCTCATTGATCAAATTATTAGTTATAATAATTAGTTATAATTAATTATTAATTATAATTATAAAAAATCAATTATTAATTATAATTAAGTACCCCAGTCCTGAAAGTGAATCTACAAGTCGTTCTTAATCTAAGGTTCTGTGTATACCATAGCACTGGATGTGGTCTGACCTCATGGAAAACTGAGTTCCCTGGATAAACATATATTTTCAGAAGTCAGTGATATAGACTGCAACATGCGGCATTTGCCCATGCTAATTTCCACTAATCACAAAGCAGCTATGTGATTATCACGTTTCATGTTTGTGACCTGAATCGAAAGGACTAAACCTCCCCCGCAGTATAAACAGCTATCAATCAAGGACATAAATGAATGAGAAAAGTCTGTCCAAAATTCCTATAAAATTTGTAAATCATCACATTCAAAATATCTAGCTCCACAGACAAGGCATTGTCTGTCTAACATTAAAGCTTCAATGATGGATACATCATTGTATCCACAACCTTTGGAAATTAACTGACATCTTGACTTTATGTATGAAGAGTTTAAATAAATGGTTTGATTGTTTCCCTAATAGGTATCTCTAGTTATTTATAGCAAATCCTTCAGTGATCCACCTTTTCACTGAAATTAAAGGGAAACGGCTTGTACTAGAAGTTCGGAAACATAAGAGAAAGGAATTAATTGCCACAGGACTTAGCAAGCAAATATTTTCCAAGCCCTCTGCAAATATCAAAGAGCTTAAAGGAACTTTAAAAGCAAATTGTATCTGTTCTCCCTAGAACACTGACTTTTTTTTGATACTAACAAAATAGAGATATTTTCCTGACCATCGATGTCCACACTGAACTAACATTCACAGAAATCAGATATCTGTGACACCTCACCACTAATCCAGAGTCATCCTGCAGGCTTATACCTGGCCTACTCTTAACAGTTTCCATCATAATTTGTATTGTGCACTTCAATGTCAGGACACCAAAACACAACTCCCAGAGATCTGCTGAGTTAAGTGCAGCATCCGTAGTTCACTTCTCATCTTCCCAAAACCTCACGAACAAAAAATGCAGGAAGCACCTAGCTCTTCTAAAGCTTTAGTTTATATGAGATGGGATTATTTTTCACTCTTGATCATTCCACTGCTGCTCATTCCACAACCCAGAGCATGTGGTCAGGAGACAAAGAGTAATGTGGTAATCTACAGGAAAATTTAGATGATAAAAATCATTCTTAGCACCTCAATAAGCACTAAAGGTAAGTGGCAATTTCAGGCTAGCTACTTCCTACTTCCCTCACAATCCATCACAAATAAAGTCTAAATACAATGGACCTAATTCTGCATACCCTTCCTTTTAGCATCAGCCACAGATGACAATTTTGTTATGATGAACATAATAGCTCATGTTTTTACTATGTGTATCTGAAACATAGTAAGAGATTTTATTTATGCTTGACTGTAGCTAGTGTTCATTTAACTGCCAATATAGGGCATGCATATCAAGATGTACATTAGCTGACTTTCAAAGCAGCTAGCTGAATAACATAGAAATCATGATTAACACTGTATACTAATGTGCCAAAGCCTGTCAAGTACAAATATTAATAAGTCACATTTATACGTGAATCATATTCATGTGATAAAATTAGTATTGCTTATGAATATCAAAAGCGAAATACATAATAACATGGGCCTTTTTCTGTTGTTCTAATGCTGCTCTGTGATGCTGGTGAGAAGAAAAAAAAGGGTATTACAACTCTTCTCTGACTCTTTTGTTCGTTTTTTCCTCCAGGATTGTCTCAGGGAGGGAAGATTCTTTAAGTTTTAACAGCAGGGGTGGTTCTATTGATAAATCACATTGGTAGGAGCCAGTATTCTTATAGGCTCTTGACAAATCAGCTGACCTAGCTATATAGATGTTTTCTTTCATTGAAATGGAGCTAAGAATACCACCTTTTTATATACATCTATACACAAAAAGTAGTAATCCTTATTAAACACGAACTGAAACACATTCAAATATTGTGTGATTGGACAGCATTCTATGAACAAAAAGACAGATAAAACTGTAAATGTTTGTCTTATCTCCACCAGTCCAGACCTTTTACAGTGCTCCCATATCCCCAGGTCTATCTTTCTTCTATAGTCAGTTCTATTCCCTGCTTGTGTAGGAGCTTTGTGTTTAATGCTTGGCAAATCAAGACGTGCATTGCAATTGGTTACTGCCTCTCCAAATGGATAACGGACGGATTTGTTGCTCTTCTTACAGGAGCTTTACTACTTCTAATATCTATTTCCTAGCGTGTGACCCATACTCGCACAGCTGCTAGAAGTTTAGTCTTTGAGATGTCATAATCGTAACTAGAATGCAATATCTTCACAAAATGTTATGGGGTCTGAAAAACATATGAACAAACAGGCCAGAAAAGTAGGCACAAGTGTAATACCTCCTTTGGGGATAGGCAGTTTATAGTGCAAGAATCAACAATAAAACTATGAATGTAGAGTAGCTTTCCTTGCAAAATGTTTCACAATGGAGAGATCATCTCACACATAGTTAAAGTGCAGCCAGTAGAGAACAAAAAAGTACTTTATTAAAGCACTTCAGAATAGTTTTAAATCAGTGCAAGACAAGGTTATTACAAAGTTAGCCAACACCTGAGCTGGATACCTGCACAGTCTGAGAGCCTCTCTAGAACATCCTAACTTACACAAGGGGCTACTTCTGGTACAGATAGTCTAGTTGAAGACAGCAGGAGTATCCACATGACCAACTGTCTGTATCCAGGGAGCTGGCAACATACAATCTATATCGTTGTGGCCAGTCCTTGTGTACAGTTTTTCCCTTTCTCCCCTTAATGTCATTTTCTGTGGCATGTAAAGAGTGTCCCTGAACTCATTCAGTAAGCCTTAATCTTTGCCCAGATTGTTGCCTAGGCCTGCCATCTTCTTTTGAGAAGTACAGTTTCTTATTTCTTTTATTTAAATGAATAAGGAATGGGGAGAAGAACGAGAGGAGGGAATGGGAGGTATATCCGAAGATGTGGACGAATGCACAGATCTGAGGGAATATGGAAGACAGCAAGGACTGCTTGATTATAGATTATATGAGGTGGAATAAAGAATGAAGGAAAGAAGATAGGTTCAAAGAAAAAGAGCAGATATTAAATAGTGCTGGCTTTGAAAGCTAGAAGTAGCAGCATACTTTGGAGGATGAAAGTGGAAAATTTATTCATGAACTTACATCTTTAAGAATTTTTCCAGAGTAGCTTCTACGAAAGCTTCACAAATCCTCCAGCTATAGGCAAGAAGGACCATAGATTTCGCTAGATGAAACCAGTGTTTCCTGCACCTCAGAGTGCCCCATATTGGAAGAGGATATTGATTCAGTGACCACTGAAAGGTTCAAGTTACTGAGTGAGTGACAGATATTCCTTGGAGGCTCCTATCCAAGCAACAGTGCATTCTATGTCTGCCTAACCTGTGGGACTAGATAGATTTTCAGCCCAGGGTAAGATGACTTGCAAGCCATCTTACTGAGTTTAATGATTTTGTATTTTTATTGATACGTGCTGCTGAAAAAGTCTCTGCTGCTGAAATTGAGTCAAATAATACAATATATCTGAGAAGTCTTGATTCAAGTTGACAAATTATACCAAACTGCACATGTATAGGGAGCATGCAGTGCCACTACTTTGCTTTTAAAATGTTAATCAGTGATAGAAGTGAAAGCAATAGCCATTCAGAAATACATAAACTAGATTCAAGAAACTTCCTGAGCTACACTCCGAACTTCCTAGGTCTTAATGCCACTACAGTACTAAATATGAATGATGTTTACTGCGTACAACCTCTGAGAAATCATTTTCAGCATTCCAAAGCAATTTTCCAACCTCTGTTTTCTGGTACAGAAATGTTACATTTCTCTTCTCCTTGTTCATGCAGTAATTTGAATGGAATGTGCCTGCTGCAGCAAAGTAATCAGAGGAGGTGGCTGAACTTCTAAGTAATTAGTCTAGACTGATAGACTTAGTTGCAGCAGAGGTCAGGGGAGTAAGCCATAGCTGTAGAGCTGTGAGCCACAATGATAGGAAATGACAAGAATCTATTTTAGACTTTTTATTTTTTTAATAGGAATTAGAGAGATTCAGAAGGTTTTAAAATCCTGCTCATTGTTATCTAAAGTATGGATATGTTTTTAACATGACTAACTCTTCCTAGTGCTTTATTGTTGTTCATACTACAGATGATTTTAGAAGGAAAGACTTTCCCATGCCCTGCAGATGATGGGCTAGTGGTCTGAACTGTACTTTCTGTGACTCACATAAGATTCACTGGAAGGAAGCTTCAGCAGTTTACCACCTTTCTTTCTCCTTTGTACTTCTTAAATATTGTGCTGCGATACACACACATGTACAGTTACATACATGGAAGAGTGTGAGACCAAATAGGAAGTGTTCAAAATAATTACCTTTTGAGCTACAGTCAATGGAGCTGAAGTGAGAATTTCAAAAGTATATTTAGAAATGGAGACTTGTCAAAATCTGGCCAGTCTCCCAGCTGAACCAAAATCATCAATGGGCCATCCTCTAAACATTGCTTTTCTCAGAGACTGTGCCAAATACCATGAATCATCAGATAAGATCATTTTTCAAAAACTTTCAAAAGTGACTTTTAAATTTCTATATTGAAATTTATACACATAGCTCAATGATGTCAATGGGATTGTCAGTCCAAGAATGAATGCTTTTGGAAAACTTGTCCCTGAGGTATATTTTAGTTAACTGTTAGCTGCTTTTTCAGCTAAATTTAAGGTCCTATCTTTGAAGTTAAAATTAGTTTTACCACTCTGAAAACAGTGTCCATCTTTTACCATCTGTTGATTTTCTTACGGAATCTTAGTTCAGAACTACACAAATTGGATATTCTTTCTAAGTTGTCCCTTTCATGGTTACTTAATGTTATGATGTATTTCTGAGATTGCCGAGCACAGTTGCTCCTTTTACCACTATCTTTAAAGCAAATGAAATATATGGTAGCCTACATATCCTTTGTAAAAATAAATGTGTCTTAAGGTATTAACTACCAGTGTACTTGATTCTTAAATCAAATTAAATGTTTCCTATCTTTGACATTCTTTTTTTTCTGTTATAGTACAAACCATAAAGAGATGATAATACTCGTAAAATGTGTGAAATTGTTCCTCTGAAGGCAGCATGTATTTAAATTAAACATCAAATGGATTCAAATCTTTACTTAAGTACACAATGTTAAATTGCCATACATATACAGGAGTCCAGGCTTTAGGATTTGTTACTTTTCTTGTATATGTGGAAAAGAATCATTTTTCAAAATTTCTCATTTTGTTTTGTGGAGAACAGTGGAAGAGCTTCTGTGTTCTTTTTCCTCTCCTCTCCTCTCCTC